>JALPQI010015613.1:0-22513 GCA_025490895.1 Thaumatotibia leucotreta | reverse complement strand
TATTAATCACACCTCTCCTAGTCTTAAAGTGGGGAATATTTTTTTATTTTGCTGTAATCCTATAGTGGCGGGTATCGTTAAATAGGTATTTAAAAAAAAAGAAGGGTCCTAGAAGAATTTTTTTTCTAAAGTCAATATTTTCGGAGATTACCGCTCCAGAAATAAAAAAATGGTGGCTATTAGCTTTTCTTCGTTTTTATAGCCGAGCTCTCAATCGCTTTTAGTAGGACCAGTGCCTCAGTCCCAGGCGGCTATCAGTTGAAACTTGCAACAACGTCGAACTCGTGAAGTGTGAAATTTATGGTTCGCGGCCCGAATCTGTCCGAACCCTTTTTACGGCGATATGCCGGATCGCGTTTCATGGATGGATCATAACATAACATTCATAACGTAACGGTGTAGCTGTCATAACGCTCTATTTACTCGTATGGATTTTGACGAATTTTAAGACAGCTTTGGAGGCAACGTTTTACTAAGTAATAAGACATAAGTAACTTGTTATATTACTACAAGATACCTACTGGCAAATTTCCGTCAACCAACAACAAGAATTTTATCGGGCCTAAGTTTTTTTTTATCTGTTTGAGAATGAGGTAACCTTTTATATGATATAGAGTTCTAAGTTTTTTTTTCTGTGTCTGAATGTTAAGACCTAGTGTCGCAATTTGACGTTTCAAAACAAAGGAGAGTTTGTTTGCAGGTCTAAGGGTGATGTAAATAAGTCAATCACTTTTTTTATGTTGTTATTCTGTCACGTCACCCAGGGGACAACAGTAGCATAGTTTGCTAGAAAAAAGTATCTTGCACGCTCTACTACCATGATTAGTACCCACCTTAGAAAGGCAACGTAACTGTGAAAAAATTCAAAGATTTGTTTTTTTATGCTAAAAACTGTGATTTTAAGGGTGACCCAATGAGAACGTAACCATGGCAACGAGTGACATAAAAAAAGTGATTGACCCAAATATATGACATCTCTTTACATATGATCTTAGCACATGACACCGGATAAGTCGTATTTCCAGGTTTAATTTAAAGTAAGTAACATCAACATTCCGTAGCAAGTTTGAGAAAAAGCAATTCCCGGTCGTCAGAAAGGATTGCAATTAAACCGGGCGGCGCCGGGCCGGCGACGGGAATTCCGTCCGGGACCAGGATATTGGGTACGTACAGTCACCGTCAGATATACAGGGCGTCCCAAAGTTATGGGACATGAAGGGGAAGTACGTTAAATATCGTATTTTGCTGAAAGAAGACTTTATTTTATTTGAAAAATTAAATAATACTGCAGTAAAAAAAAAAAAAACAAAAAAAAATTGCTTTTTCTAGGCATCGAACCTACTTTAATACGAAAACATTTTTTTTTCGTAAATTTATGATGTCATTCGAAAGAATGGATAAAAAATAACAATTTTTCTTAAGAAACATACCTATCTAAAACTAAAAGAATAACCAAACAAGTTTGGTTCAAAATTCGAAAAAAATGTACCTAGTTGTTTCGATTTCCGGGTGAAGCAAGTAATTTTTTGAAAAACTTTGAATGCATTATTACTAAATTTAAAAAACAACATTAAGTCTTCTTTTAGCAAAATACACTATCTAGGATATTTAAGGTACTTCCCCTTCATGTCCCATAACTTTGGGACGCCCTGTATAGGACCGGACAGGGTGGTCATAAATATGTGAGCAGGCCTCTATTGTTATTGCGATAGAGTGCATGTACACGTTCAGATATTTTTAGCAGCGTGGCTGCTCCGGTGTATCTAATGGCGACTGTAAAGGTATACTAATACAATCCTTTAGACACTGGTCTCATCGCCTTATGAACGTTGAGAACGCTATAAATAAAAAAGACACGGCGATACTCGCCCAGCTATCAGCTATCACCGCTGGGCGAGTATCGCCGTATTTTTTTTACACGGGAGTGTGTATCTTTTGTTCGTGTTTATAGCCGATAGTTCATAGCTTAGTAGCTCTCGGTGAGGCCAGTGCTTTACATTACACAGTAACGCCAAATACCTTAGTAAAATAAATAAATATCAAAACATTATACGTAAAACATATCAGCAGCATTACACATGTAATACAATGTTATTGATCAATGGTCACACTTCGAATACCTACGCTAACGGAATTTACGGAACCCTATAAAATACTTCACCTGTCCATCTCTCAGTCTCAATGTCTGCTAATCTACCTGTCTGTCTATCATTGTCGGTCTCAAAAACAATAACAACTAATAAGCAAAAACTTGTGTGCAACGTTTTTGCTTGCATGAGCCGTGAAAGTTATAGAAAAGTAAAGTTCCCTAGGGAGTTATAGAAATGTTAATACATCATAATTTAATAATACTGTTTATAGTTAGTATTACAAGTATTTTGTCTTAGTTTTTTTTTCTCGCTATGTATGCATCACGGTCGGTAAACGGATAACAAACTCGAGTCGAGACTCTCTTTATACTCTGTTTGGTTTGGTGTTTAAAAAAAGTAAACAATCTAGCAGTATTTTTTTATTGAAAACTACGAGTAGAAATAAGTTTTAGCAAATATATATAATATAACAAGGAAATACAGTGATTTACATTGTTTTTGATTCATTAAGTAAGTACCTAGTTTGGATTTTTATATGCATTTGTCAATAAAAATACACTGCAAGATTGTTTACCATTTTTTAAACACCAAACCAAACAGAGTATAGTAATATCTTACCTACCTCTCTAGATGCACAACGTCCTATTATTTGCTCTAAGTTCTACATTCTGTACTTTCAAAATCACTAATTCCAGCAGCATTTCTTATAACGCCCAAGTAAATCTGTAAAGTCTGTAATTTAATTCGAGATAGCAACGGCATTTCTTGCATTGCGCCAGTCTTGCAGTAGGATATTGAATTTGTCGTCGGAACGCGACGGCGACAGTATTCCCGGAAACTCGGGACGACAGACGACAGGAATTACGTCTCGATTGTGCAAACTTTTACTTTTTATTTACACAAGGCCGTATTTTGAATTTGTCGTAAACTTTATAGTTTCGCCATGTCCGTCTATCCATCTGTCCATCTGTCCGTCCGTCATGGATATTCAAGAGATATATATGGCGTGAATATGTGCATACGTACAAGCATTTCAATCCAATCACCAAATTTTCGTTGACATAAGCAAATAGCTATGTTGACTTTCATAGGATTTTCAACATATTCCACGCGTCAATTGGCCAAAATCTTCATCAAATTCTAGTGCCAAATCATTAAAAATGTTATAAGGTAAGACAAAAAGGTACCTGTATACGCTGTGCCAGAAGGACGCCTTTTTGTCTTACCCCATTAAAATAACTGTTCCATCTTACCCCACCTTACGTTCTATATCATATTAATGAAACACAAATAACATAAACCAAAATACAATCACTATCGTAAACATATAGCTGAAAACAAGCAATTGCCTTTAGTTTTCATTTACTGAACAAACAGGTAAACAAGACTTCAACTTCAATTAACTTCAAATAACTTCTGGTCCCAAGAAAGCGTAACACAAAACCAATTATTGTCAACCTTATCGAGAAAAATATAGCAGCTAAAATGGTTAAAATGTACAACGATATTTACGACTTATAATTCGTCAGTTCAGACTTCCTTATGAATACGGTCATCAGTACAAAATATACAACAAGTGCGCAAAAATATCGGACCCAACATTTGAGCCAAAAACATTTCACATATTCGAGACCCACGTTTTATATGAATTACCATGATATCATGATTTATTTCATTTTTTTACTTCTATAATACTAGCGTTATTTGGAAATCATTATCCTAGTGTTTAACACGGCAATTTAGTATAGTTCGGGAAATATACTAAATTGCCTAATTGATTAATAATTATTTGAACGACTCCTTTCTTACTTACGACCTTTTGTTTTGCATCATTAACAATAGAAAAGTACAAGACTGCTGATTGTCTAGTAAGTGCTAACGCAAAACAAAAGATCGTAAGTACGATAACAGTCGGTCAAATAATATTTCCCGAACTTTAATATTTAATACGTAATTTTGCTAACAGCTGCCTTTTTCACCAATCAATCCAATGCTGGCGTCAAAGTTACTCGAAATTTTAGATTTCGGTAAGCCTACAGTTACGTATAAAGGTGCATTCAGTCAGACCAAACGAGCATTCGTTATTCTATCCCCCACTCTACGAAATCAACGAATTTCGACGAATCACGTTTTGTGTAACAACCGCATTTAGAGTGGAGAGTGGGGGACATAGAATAACGAATGCTCGTTTGGTCTGAATGCGCCTTAACTGACCACTCGAAGCCACTCTATAAAGTGCACCAACTATCCGGTGCACGTTGGTGTTACATCACACCACACTAATGGTCAACTATATGTTGGCAATTACTTAGAGAGTACTTATACGGATTTGGCAAATCAGGGGCCTATTGCATCACAAATTACAACTAACAATACAAGCGGAAGTCTCTTTCTAGTAAAAGAGATCGACTTTCTAGTAAAAGAGAAAGAAAACACGTGACTCACGGAATTGCTAGTGTTGATGTCTCTGACTGCGCCGGAGTCGAGCAGGTCGACGACGATCTCGAGTTGGCCGGCGCGCGCCGCTCGCAGGAACGCTGTGTTCGGGTCTATCTGTGGACAGGGAGACAAACTGTCAGTCATGTGACTAGGCCTAGAGGCGTCGTCGTCCAGCAGTGGACTGAGATAGGCTGATGATGAAGAAATAGTACCGGGAACGACTGTGTTGAAGACATTTTCTTGTTTAAAAATATGTGAAGACGGAATACGACAACAATAATCCGTTAAATTCCACGAACGATCCCATAAACGTGGGTACTAAGTAGATACAATTTTGGTAATGTTTGTGGCGACAACTAGTATGAACTTTTGCGGTTAGCGGTTAGGTATAACCGCATGACACATCATTAAATGTTCATTTGTAGGTTATGAAAGTACTAACTACTAAAAAATACATTAACAAATAAACATTTAATGTTCTTGGTATTAACAGTGTTTCTTTTAAAAAAATAGGAAGTACAAGAGCAAAATCATGTCGGGCCATGTTCAGTGTAGGGTTCCGTATTTATTCAAAAACTACAGGACCGATTATGTTCGAAATAATTTTATTTTAAAGTATTCTATAAGCTCAATATTCATGATTTTTTGGACCCACGGATCAATAGTTAGACAGGCGGGCTCATTTTTTTTCGTAACGCGGTTATCTCTGAAAATATAGACTAGAAAAAAACTTGCTTTTGAGACCCGTATTCTATTTAATCTATTCAACGATACCCCACACTATAGGAGTATAGTAAAAAAATCCCCTCTTTATCATTAGGAAAGCTTAGGTACCCGAAAAAGCATTTTTTTTTTTCAGATTTTATTCTACCACTTTGTCGGCGTGATTAATATGTACCTGACCTAACCTAACCTATACCTATACCTGTATCAAATTGCAAAATTCTACCGGCCACTGAGCTATGCTGCGGACAGACAAGACGGACAGAAGGACATGACGAAAAAATAAGGGTTACTTGTTTATTCATATTTTTTTTCATATTTTTAGGTTCCATTGATAAAATTCATTCATAATTTTTTGGTTCCACGAATTCCCCCCATTTAAATGGGATTTGGAAGTTCGCGGTAGGGCCGCTGCTCCGTGTGAATTGGGCAGTATTAGAGCAGTATTTGCAAAGTCATGGCGCCCAGCAGAGCAGCAAATCGCAGTGCGCACGTCGACCGTTCATTACCCGCCGGAATAGTGGAACACTGGAAATCGGAACTACCTAAAGGAAAAGATATGTCCAAAAAATCCCATACATTTTCCGGATTTCCTCCTTTGTTACCGCCATACAAAGTATATGAAAAATAGGGAAAAATCCATAGGAATTTTTTTTTCCATTGGGATCGTAATTCTAGAAAAATTTACTCACAAATTCAAATTATGAAAATGTGCCTTGTGTCCCTTTACACCTTTTTATTCATTTTTTATTTGGCCTTATGGTTGACGGGTAGAGAATGCTATTAGGCATTAAGGCATTGAGTCCACCATTTGTATTTTTTATTGTATTTTGTGCAATAAAGCTTAACCCTTTATAGGGCACCGGGCTCAAAAACGACTTCATAGAGCACTATCCTTTTGTATTTTTTCTTAAACAGATTTTTCAAACTACACAATGCGTTGAGGCTTGAATCCACGATTTTTGAGTCTTGCTCGTTAAAGGGTTAAATAAATAAATAAAATGTACAAAATAAAAAGAATACTCAGTTTCGTAGAACCTAGGTCGTATTACAGTGGTTTGACTAAGCTCGTTCACTGGGAGTGCGGAAATCGTGCCGAGGGATTTCACGCAGCGTGACAGCCCGACAATCCGATAAATTGTTTGTTTATTTGTTGCCCTGTTTATTCAAGGCTATCAGTACGCACTTTATATTTAGATTAGGTAAAAATGTGGATCGTGGAACTTGTGGAGCGCAAAAGCTGAGGACGAACGGTTTGAATCCGGACACGGGAACTGAAGGACTTAATTGTTTTATATACAGTAGCCGGACCATGACTTGGCAAGTATCGGTAACGTTAGGTTTTTCTCGATACGTAAAGCAGCTGTCGCCAATATTAGTGTCAGCGTGAGCGTGAGCGATAAGGGTTGTCATTAAATTAAAAAAAAAAACGAGAAATATGGGGTCCCTCTAATAGTCCTGATTTTATTCGTTACAGAAATTTGGCATTGAATGACCCGTACACATAAATAAGATTTATTTTATTTAAGTATGATTTAGGACGGACATGTCTGCCGTATGCACCCGGAAAGATGGGCCAAATCACTCACTGAGTGGATTCCACACGATGGCCAACGGAGCAGAGGCAGACCGAAAAGGAGATGGCGGGACGACTTGGACGCGTTCTGCGGTGAATGGCGGGAACTTGCCAACAACAGGACGGAGTGGAAAACAAGAGGGGAGGCCTTTGCCCAGCAGTGGGACACACAATAGCAGGCTATTAATAAAAGTAAGATATCTAAAGATGTCACTCGCCGTTTCCGATCGCAACATAAGCCATAAATCCTGACGTTTGACAACCCTAATAGGCCATAGCTCGATATAGTTGGCAAGCGACTAATAGAATCCCTGATAAAATCGACTCCAGAATCGTGACCGCGATTGATCGAAACATCATCGAGCATCTAATCGATTACAATTCGGATGATTCTTACTGACTTTTTTACTGTTAGATCGCAGGTTCATGATATCGGGTGCTTCATACTTGCCAGGTATTTGGAATAGGGCTCCCGATATACGTACTATTCGCCGAACCGTAGCTCCGTGTTCTTAACCCCGGCGGTACTAAGATCACGAATTTCACAGTCACGCCGAGATACGTACCCGAATCTTTGTTTGTATACGTATCTACGAATCTTGGCTTCGTTCTGGCAACGACTGCTCGTGGCATGGATCCGGCCGGACCAATTACTATGCAAACAAATAAGGCCTATTATTGAATAATAGCTTGTTTTTAAAGTACGTATTGAGTATTATACTCTGAATCGAGACGAACGGTATTTTATTGATAGACTTGCATTTTTCGTATCGATTTAAGTTATAGAATAACGTGGTAGGTACTGTGGTCTATATAACAAGCGACGGTGTTATTTATGGATTAGAATTTATATAGTGATTTTGAATCACCAGATAGAAAAATTAAAAAAGAATGTTAATAATATTTGGCCAAACTGCTATACATAAAAGATAATACAGTCGTTCATTTAAGTTTATTACCTGACGGGGCGGCCCTTTTGTAGATAAGACCTATACTAAGAATTTGCACGCGCAAAGTAGCTAACAATAGTTTGTCTGCGATGTAATTGACCACACGTGGTAATTTTACTGATAAATATGTTAACTTGGGCTTTACCTGGTACACCTTTTGTTTGTGAAGTTAAATGAAATAGCCGCATCTTTGTTTTGATATAAATAAGCGGGGATGTTTTAGTAAATTTGAAAAGGGCAATTTCGAGTTTTGGTTTTATACGTGTTTAGTCACTAATAAGATTGCAGGCCGGACAGACTTAGCGAGAGTTTAGTCGAATTTAAATTGATTGTTTTTTTATTATTTTGTTACGTTTTTGTATTGTTACTGTTGGTGAGAAGATAGAGTTTTTAAAGTGTATTAATAATGAAGATCAGTTGGGTGTGGAGTTATGCCACCAGGGTCGGTGACACGGCTTTATGCACCTTGTGCAATGATCGTACGAACAATGAGTTTTCGTGTCGTGGTGGTACAACAGGATCGATAGGAAAGCATTTGAAAGCGGTGCACCTAAAATCTCCCGTCATCGTCACGACATCCAATGAGTTAGTATATTGTATTTTTTAATTACGAGTATACTCGTATTGCTTTTAATATCCTTTTATATTTTAAAAGTTCCTTATTTTGTAGGAAATAACGCTGTAAATTTGTATATTTATGACGCATTTTGTTCCTGAGTTATGGGTTTCCTAGTATAGATTAATCGTTGTATAGTACCCTCATTATTGATTTATGTATTTATTTATATCAACTTTTTTTCACGAAAGAAAAACTTAAATTATTATATTTAGAACTAAGAAAAAATATTTACTCCGCACTGTGTTATGTATTTTTTAACTTCCGTTCACATCTCATTATTAAGTTAGGTAATTAATACATGACAATGTGTCAGTTTTTATTAATATTTAACTCAGAAAATATCTATATTTTATAATTCTGCCCTCCTTACCTTAAAAAGTAAAATATTAATATGTAAAATTTTATCTCAGTACGTATACACGTTATCATACTGAAATTAAGTACAACTAAGTTATCGCACTTTACGTTAGAAAGGCAATTAGGTTACCACTAAATTAGATTCATAAATATCACGGAACATTCTCATCCGTTTTCCTTAGTCCTTAAAAACAACGCATCGAATCGTCACTCAACAACGCGGGCGGAACGGATCTGCGTGTAATTAAGATACGTATCCCCGTGTACACGTGTATACGTAACTTTATTGATACGTAGCCGTGTAACACGCAGGAAACGGGCCTTAAAACCGTGGCCGTGTAACACGGCAACGGGGATCCGGCTACGGTTACACGAAACACGGTCACGACCACAAGCCCTAATTTGGAACAGGTCAACAAAAGCTGGAAGCTTTCTCATCTTGAGATTTTATCTTGGGTAGCTTGCAAATTTGAGATGCGAGATACGAGATAAAACAGGTAGGTACTCCACGCTTAAAATATATGGATAAAATTACTAGTATTAATCATTTGTCATTTGATGTGTATTTTATATTTGTATTTCACTTTAAACTTTTTGTCTGTATATGGGTGTGCTGCCTGAAATAAAACTTTATTTATTTTTTTATTTTTTTAATATATCGACGGCGGCAACGTACAGTATTGAATCTGCAAAATTGAGTTTTTTATTTTATCGTGGTATTAAAAAGAGAATTGAATGTACTATTAGATCAATTAAGTCTTTTCCGAAAAATCCCGTTCAATAAAAAAATAATAATCGAATAATATCAACACTTCATATTTCAAGCAACTAACATGATCGAATGTGTTACACTCGATAGTGTTCGCGGCGAGCCGCGAGCCCACGCGCACCGCAACTGCCCGTATCGTCATCAGTGTTCGCCGCAATGTGAGCGATGGAGGATGTGCCGTCTTAATTAGGTTATATTTTCGTTTTTTTTAGTTTGCTTCATGCTTTTGTTTATTTAATTCCGATGACTGTAGTAACAATGAATACCCGCGGCAGACGTCTAGTAAATATGATTTAAAAAAAATGACCAATCCAGTGAAATTACGTCGCATGACAACAACGACAATCGTCTTGGTAAATATTAATTATTCACTTAATGTCTACTATTAACACTAAAATATTAAATATTGGTATTCTGTATTACTGTAAAAGTATATGGCTATGAATTATTTTGTGGAAATTAAGCTTAGTTGTGAAATTTCTTACTCCACGTGTTCAAATTGAAGGCCCGCCAGGCAAAACTATGGAAAGTGGTAGTTTCGATATTGTACGTCTGGATTTGAGTGCGAGTGCTGTTTGAGAACTATTGAAAGTGGTAGTTTCAATATTGTACGTCTGGATTTGACAACATGTGCAGTTTGAGAACTATCGAATGTGGTAGTTTCGATTTTTTTACTATTTACAAGACTTATCTAATCTGGTGGTTACGATATTATTCTATGCTTGTTTTTAAAGTAGACAGATAGATTCGATGTTGTCAATAACTTTAATAGGGATATTCTCTTACAACGCAATACCACATGGGCAATTCAAAAATATGTTATCTTATATTTCAGAATCCCCTGTTCCTTATAACGAGTGTACTGAGCAAGAATGGAATTTTTTACAAGATATACGAGCCCCGATGCAGTGGAGTTCGTCTAGTTCGAAACAATTTTTACAAATTTTTTAATATTTTAAAAATGATCACATTATGCTAATGATAAATTGTATGAACGAAGAGATCTGAAGTACGCTTTTGTTGTTTAATAAATCGATTTTAACAAACCAGTGTCTAAATTATATTTTCGTTCACCACCGTAATTCCGCGCTTATAAGCTTGACGCAAAATTCGCAGTGCATCAGGTGTACCATGTCGTCTTTAATATTAATGGCGTTCTTTACATTCATTGATTATTTACAAAATTAAAAATAGTGGAAAATATTTAAAAAAATACCTCTCGTAAAATATATATATTTTTTTAATTCTGATTTATTAAATCCAAATATTTTATACTCAAAGAAACTACTTTAGTACTACTATTGAATAGTGATGGATTTGTCTCTAAACCTATTCCCCCGGATGAACGGGATAATCTCGAAAAAACTGTCTAACTGGACGAGAACATCGGGGCTCGTATACGATGGTGCTTTTCCTGCTGCAGAACAAAATTCAGATGATGAAAAGACTAGTGACTATATGGGAAATGATTCTTATAACGTTATACTGGGCAGTGAAGAATGTACACCCATGCCATCTCCATCATCGGGACACGATTTTTACATAGAAACGCCGCTTACAGAGAATCCTGTGAAGGCTGTGAATACTGCAAGTAAAGAAGGCGTGTTGGTGCCGGCGTCTTTACCCGACCAAGACTTGAACATTGATTATCCGTCAAATATCATTGAAGAGCTGGAAAATATTTCAAGTATAAATTCACTCATTTCAATTCCTGAAGTTGAAAATCCTGTTACTCCGGATAATCGTAAACGTAAAGCAATATACAAATCCGACCCTGGTCGCAAAAGAAAACGGCATGTTAACATGTTCACTGCGGGACAAATCGTTGTGAAGTTTAATCCGGTGCGGTTGAGATCGAATCAGCCCAACCCTAAGCTCATTTACAGTGCGGTTGAGGTCTTATAGACCTCAAATTTCAGCAGTTACTTAAAACTTTTATTTTTATTTCGATTTCCTTCGACTGGGAATGGAACTGAGTACCGAACCCGGTACCAGACTCGGGCCCAGACTCGGACCAGGACCTAGACCTAAGTCCGAGTCCGCGGTTGAAAAGTCAGTTTTTTCTATTAAAAAATAAGTTAATCTATTGCATTTATGCTATATTTATTATTTATAACTCGAGTAAATAAAGTTAGCGGCCCAGTGGATGACATTATAAGGACAAAAGATAATTGACAAATAACTTCTAAACTATAGGTTTATGCCTTTATGGTTTAAGAATTTGTTTCCCCAAAAGAACACTATAATTCACTTAACTAGAGAAATACATAATTATGTTAACTTAATATGTACTCGTTGATACAAAGTGTACGAAAGTTTAGAAGCAAAGTACATAATTGTATTTTTTATGCAAAAATAGTGGGTACATTGTTCATCAATGGACTAACTCGAAATAGTACATTGTGTATTTGGAGCGGTAAGTAAGAATTTGCGAACGAGTGTGAACGAGAAGAAGAGTACTTCACACGAGTTTATAATTCTTGTACCGCCCGTGGTACACACAATGTTTTTCATCACACCTGTGATGTAAAAAAGTAAATAAAACAATATATTTTCACAAAACTACTCTAAAATGGTCTAAATCAGGGATGACTTCATTTCATCATTTTCATAAAAGAAATCTCGGCGCGGCGCGCGGCGTGCGCCGGACCGCGCTAGTGCGACGTAATGTTGTATAAAAATCCTTAACGGCCTACTAGGACGTAATGACGCACCTACGGCCCGCATCACTGCAGCGTATTGGCGCACTTACGGAACAGGTGTGATGAAAATAACCTTATTTGTTCCTAGTTGGATATTCTTAGATACTAATTGATCTCAGTATTACAAATAACTACTTGATCTCAATGTTAAGAGTAAGAATTGTTGATTTACATATGTTATTAAACGCTTACAAGCAAATTGTGTTTGGTATTGAAATATATTCTCACCTTTCAGATAGAATTCTACGTTTCATTTTATCAGAGGACTGTTATAAATAAATGATTACCATAACCTAATGTCGAAACTACTACACTTAATACATGTAATTATCATTATTAATCCTAGAACATCATCGAATCTGCTACTTCCGATAAAAAAAACGTGAAATTCTAATAAAATGCCTAAGAATAAAATCGAATCTACCACATTCAATATCATTTAAATTTATTTAGGCGTAGAAGATTATCGAATGTGGTACATTCGATAAAAAAATAGTTTTATTCAACCTCGTACATCATCGAATGTGAAATATCTAGAAAACTATGATATATATTGATGAGGTCCTTAAGTAAGGAAAAGCTTCTTTAATAATGATTACACCTAGTAGCAAAAGTTTCATGATCATTTTAAAAACTACTAATGTATGTTAAAATTTAACTTTGAACTGCTCTCCTAAACTAGTATGATTTTGTAGTTTCGATACTGTACGTTGCGGCCGTCGATATTTCGAGACATATCTACCACCTATAATACATAGGTAGTATCAGCATATCTCAGTCCACAGCTGGACGTAGGCCTCTCCTGTTAACCTATGCTTATACATGTAGACGCATTAGTAGGTAAATGTCCATGATCGCCACACGCTGCTGCCCATCATCAATCTTCTATCGAAGAATGGTCAGTGACACTTCAATCCCTTAGTCGACTCTTACGGCGTGAACGAGAGAGAGAGAGTTTCAGAACTTATTAACTAATTTTAACTTCATGTCATCCGCAGACCACGAACCCTGTAAAGTGTTCGAAACGTCGAAATTAAGTTAAAATTAGTTAATAAAGACCGTATTGTTATTTATAAATACAAGTTCAACCTGGTCTAACTCTTGACATATGTATTATTTTGCGTTTCTATGTTCTGAGTGTATGGCGTGTAGATATTTTTGAGTGTTATGTGATATATGGCTACTTTCCAAATTATTTCTTTTAGGGTCTTTATGATGCTTTCAATATTGCCTATCAAACGTATTTCGGACAAACCTATTCAGCTGAATGTAAGACTATTCCAGCGACTGCATGGTACTATTTTTAGATAAAATAAGGCAAGATGCTGCCCGAGTATATTATCTAAACGGTGTCTTCATGATTCCCCAATCAAGCATACGCAAATTAAATGTGGTGGATTTAATGTTTTACTTAAAATGGGATTTTTACACAACGATTTAGATGACCTTCACTTTCTTATGCGTATGGGAACAGTAAAACAGCTATAAGAATCAGCCACACATAAAAGCCTTAATGAAACACCATGGGCTTGATCCACCGTTGGAACAGGTGGATATAAATGCTCCATGATTGTTATATTGGATGTCAAAGTCAGAATACACGTAAGCTACATACCATATTTTCTTTAAAGTATCATTTCACTAATTCAGGACATTTTTTTTGTGTTATTTAAGTGCTATGAAAATACCTAAATGTTTGACATTACGAAGCACGTGAAAGCGTGTCTTTCATAGTATGATTTTTTTGTGTGTGATGTCGTCTTTTTCGCAAACCGTAAATTTTTTTGCAGTACCTATTTGTCCGAAATATTTTTTATCACTCGGGAGGATTGGGTTAGTTGTGTCTAATCCAGATGTTTCACGTCGAGTTTCTAGGATGAAATGTGTACCTTATTAAAGCAGTTATGAGACACATGTATGTTTTTCATGTAAAAATGTAATATAAAAAAAATACGGCCAAGTAAAGTTGTATTTATAAATAACGATACAGTCCTTATACGCGAGTTTATCCGTTTTCATAGTTTTATTTCATGTATAATCCTCGCGGTAACCGAAGAAAATATTAACTAAATAATCCTTCATTTGTTATTTTGAATTTATCTAGTCAAGATGAATTAATGTTTATCTAAATGAATTATTTGAAGTTTGAAATAAAAGATGAATGATCACTTCATCTGAGCTTACTTCAAGAACAAACGAGGCCCGTTATCTTCATCTAGATAATTTATTTAAATAAAAGAGTTGGCAACTAAAACATTTGAAATTGAATTATCTTCAAATAAATTTATTTGAAATGATTTTATTTAAAATAGTTATCTAGATAGTTAATTATCCGGAGTTGGGTATTATTTAGATAATTAACTGCATTCTAGACACCTTTATTTAATGCCAATTGTCGCAACACGTGTGGTATAATTTCGCTCAGTTTTAGAATATGTTAAGTTTAATTGCTTTCCTGTCATAAATTACAGTTTCAATAATTAATAGTAAACTAACACTATCGTGCATTGAAGTAAATTGATTAATGTTGGTTAGACTATATATAGTATGTATACTTTCCGATTTATAATTATAATTAAAATTCGACCAATCAAAACAGAACATCTAATTTCTATTCGAATTAGAAGACAAGTTGAAATCTAAGAATCCACCGATCATTGTGGCAATCTTTGGGGGAGGCCTATGTTCAGCAGTGGACGTCTTTCGGCTGACATGATGATGATGATGATGAAATCTAAGGCGATATTCGATATCTTGTAATTACCTTATCTGTAGCCGTACCATGAGTTGGCAAGTAATGTTAGCGTTAACCGTTATGAAAAGTAATCCATCACGCTCGCTCTAATTCATCAGTGCGAGGATAACGCAAACCTTGCTTGCTATTTCATGGTACGGCTTCTGGTCTTGCAATACCATCGACAAAATCTCTGTTATTAGTTATTACGCAAAATATCAGACAGAAAACTTTGTGTGTGGCAAAATAAGCTGTTAGACACAAGACTGTGCTCTCTGAAAAATATACCGATAAAACCTAAAAGCATGGACATAATAATTCGTTCTAAATTCAACGACCGGAAAGTTTCAAATTATAAGGCATGAACTTATGAAATAACGTGATGTTGATATTCCTGTAGTTCTCACTGAAAAACATTCCACATTTTCATAACTACACAAACACTGTTAACTACCTACATCGTATACCACTTCACTACAATATTAAAATTAGTAAAATTTTACAAGAAGCACGTTAAATTAAGCCTACCCAATTATTGTTACACATTTTCATAGAATCACCATATAAAAAAAAAATTATGCCATATTTCTTTATATTTACAATGTCAAGTACAATACAGTAAGATGCATTTCAAATTATAAAAAAAACAATTTAATTAATTTCAATATTTTCCTCCAAACGTCGTAACGTCGGGATTTGATTAAATTAATTAATATACGTGCTATTATCCGTTATTATAGTTTTTTTTCTTCAATATCGATGTTGGAAAACAATGATAAAGAAGCGTTTACACCTCAAAAACTCGTCACATTATTTTTACACTGACAGATGGTCTGGGGAAAAACTTTTTGACATGAAAAATGGCATAAACGTAGACCAAAACTCTGAAGTTCAGGATTTTATAATTGGGTCACATAAAAGCAAAGTCAGTTTGACTTTCCTTGTATTACTCAATTTTCAGAGCCTTTTTTAATCGTCTTCGAAAGAGGAGGAGGTTCACAATTAGACTGTGTTTTTGTATGTATTTATGTTACTTGATTTCCGAGAATCGTGAACCGATTTTTTTTAATTGAATGCGTATTTCCCCCTAGATAGTCCTATTGGCACTAAATCGATTTTTGTTTTGTGATTATTGGTTTAAAAAATGTGTAAAAACTGGGTAATGTTATCGTACCACTAGCGTGATGGAATATACGCGGCGTTCGAGCGGCAAAACGCGCGCGCCGCACCAAACCGCCATGGCGGCACTCGGGAGACTGCGCGCGCGCCGATGCAGCGGTCAACTCCTACCACACTGTTGTGACTGTTCGTGATCCTTATTGCGAAGACATAAGGTCTATTTATCGTCTGTTGTGAAAAGCGCGTGGATCTGGATATCACATATATTCCACTTGTTATATTACGTAACTGACCAATCGTACACTTTCAATAAGGATTGAGATAAGGTGATAAGATTCCTTCGTATCATCCACCTCGTATCATGTACCATCAAGTAGAACCCTAGCCCACTCTAAAAGCCTGTCCCGCCATGGCGGCACTCGGGACCTGCGCGCGCGCCGCTGCGGCGGTCAACTCCTGCCTAAAGAAAGAATATAATAATTAAAATGTTCATGATTTTCACTCATTATTTAAAACTCCCAATTCGTTTTCAATGTCAATAAAGCGGTTATTCGCACACATTATTATAATTTCGCCACGTTTCGAGCGTGACGTTACGCTCGTGGGCGCATGCAGAGTTGTAGACACAATTTAAAATAATATTTTTCTAGAATGTGGTATCATGCATGATATATGAAAAATGCTTCATACACGCAAAAGCGAGTAAAAACCTTGTTCAAGAAAAAAAACACGATCGGACGTTGGTGAACTTGGACTTTTTTTATTAGACTGTTTTTTTATATATTTACTCGATATTTCCGAAATCCTGAACCGATTTCCAATATTTTTAATCGAACTGTTATCTATAACCCCAAATGGTACCTTAGGCACCAAGCCGGGGATATCGGAGTCAGTTTTTGAAATTATTTTGGTGATTTTTTTTCCTCAGGAGCAGTTTCTATCATACGGCCCGGCCACGACATTGGTCTAAGGCGACCAGCGGCGAGCGAATCCATGAGTTGGAGCGGGATGCTGATATGGGTACGAGAGGGAGCACCATACGTTTTCCGCTAAGCCGGTCGCCTTAGACCGATGTCGTGGCCGCGGCGATAGTTGCAAAAACTCAGCCGAATGCATTAAAAATGTCGTAGAAACTGAGCTTACTCGTAATTGCAAATCGAATCGCTTACTCCGGCGCTTCCTTTGGTCTTTAATTAACAATCATTATCCACTGCAACGTTTTTGCAGAAAGTAAATTTACTTTTACTTAAGTGTATTTATCCCTTTCACCGTTAATACAAATAGAGAGAAAATGTAGGGAGTACAGGAGGCCTAGACAAGATTCTGCAACCGTATGCGATAAGTAATAATTGTATTCCATACATTGTTATTATTATGGACTCATCGCTTATCGTATACGATTGCAGAATGGCATCTGGGCTAAACCTGATGTAGTATTCTTTCCTTCGTATTATCACGGAAACGTCAGTTATAAAGAAAATATCTTTTTCCTCACACTTGCTGCCTAAGCGCGCCATTGTTTGCGCGCGCAGCGGGAGTAATAGAAAAGTGAAATTCCCTAGGGAGTAATAGAAATGTCAGTACGTCATTCTATAATATTATGTCTTAAAACTTATTTTTCTGTCGGCAAGTGTGATGAAAAACATTGTATGCATCACGGTCGGTAAGCGGAATACTAACTCGAGTCATAAAAGCCCTCCGCCTAACGGCGTCGGGCTTCTAACACTCTCGTTAGTAATTCCGTACTTACCTCCCTTGATGCACAATGTACTATTTATAAAACTTGCTGTCTAAGCGCGCCATTGCTTGCGTGCGTAGCGGGAGTAATAGAAAAGTGAAATTCCCTAGGGAATAGGGAGTAATTATCATCATCATCATCATCATATCAGCCGAAAGACGTCAACTGCTGAACATAGGCCTCCCCCAAAGATTGCCACAATGACCGGTCCTTCGCCACCCGCATCCAGGGAGTAATTAGTTAATAAATAATTTGATTTGTGTTTTCGCAATACGTTTATTTATTTTGTTACATGGAAAATCAACAGCGCTAATGTAGCTATAAATAATAATAGAATGACAAAGCCAACTAACTACAGGTTCACACTTAGGGCTTGTCCATCCATTAATCACGTCATACTGTATGTATAGGGGGAGGGGGGATCAAGAAAAAATCACCAATTATCATTATAGGGGAGGGGGGGGGGGGTCATACGGTGTAATTCTTTGTTGCTCTCTGCTGAACAGCATCATACCTAGTCAAAAAACTATACTTTTTTAAAATCACTTTTTAAATAAAACCAGATGTCAAACCCTTAACTGAGTTAGAAAAAAATCGCGGATATTACCTGTACGTAAATTCAAGTGTTATTAAAAGAGGACTACTTGAACAATAAATTACACGTCATATTGGCATATGAAACAAGAATATGTTATTATTGTTATTGGCATGAATAAGTTAACGGTGTTCTTATTACACAGAATTAAATTGAACTGAGACATATTTTTGAACATTTTTATATACACCTTACATTGCCCTTGACTTTATTAATCCTTTCTGCAGTCCCATTAATTCGTCACGCTCGTCAATGGAAAATATACAAATCGCATGAATGAGGTGTAATTTTACACGTCAATACAAGAGTATTCATGATAAACCATAAAAACTACAGGATAACTGTAATTACAAAATTAGGTTAAGCATGAATTAACTACGTTCTGTACACACGTTTTATGAGTCATAAAGGGTCAAAATGGGATTAACAACATCGCTAAAATGCTATAGATTCATTCCAGAATATTATTACATTCCTGTTGAGGTTCAAAAGTGTAATTTTGTGGGTTCAAGCCCAACAAAATGGCACTAAAGACACGTGAGGGACTCATTAACATTGTAAACGTAGTCGCAGAAACCACATAATTAAAATTTAAAGACTGTCCACGTAAAAAAGTGGTCGACATAAAATTCTTTAAAAAAATAAATAAAAGAAAAATGAAATATGTCACTATGACAGTTAGAAAGCGGGATATATAAGGTTTATTTTAGGACTACTTTCGATTTAAAAAATAATAACTATAATAAAATGGCCTCTAGCCAACTGGACAAGCGCAAAAGTATTTTGTACACTTACAATGAAAATCCTGATATGTCGTAAGCTAAGCTAGCTAAATTATTATCCGTTCCTAAAACTACAGTCCAAAAGGTATTGGCTAATTATCGCTCGAGGTTGACGGTCGAAAAGAAAAAAGGTTCGCGTAGACAACACGGTTCCATGGATAAAAATAAGGCAAGGAAAGTCATTGAGCACTTTAAGAAGAACCCAACACTGTCCATTTGAGACGTCGTCAGGAAATGTAAGTTATCGAAGTCGTACGTCCAGAAGATCAAACAAAAAGCAGGTTTACACTCATATAAAGCGTCTAGCGTTACAAATCGCAATGCTACTAAACAAAAAATATGTAAAACTCGAGCCCGAAAGTTGTATACAAATTATTTAACGAAATTTGATTGCATTTTGATGGACGATGAGACCTACGTCAAGGCAGATTTCGAGCAGTTGCCAGGGTTACAGTTTTACGTCGCAAATAAACTAGGTGGTATTGATGATAAATTTACAACAAAAAAATAGACAAGTTTGCAAAAAATAATTTAGTGTGGCAAGCCATATGTACATGTGATAAAAAAGCAAATCTTTCGTTACAACTGGCACTGTTAACCAAGTCGTTTACATGAAGGAGTGTTTAAAAAACGTTTATTGCCGTTCATAAGAAGCCACGCCCAGTCAGTCATATTTTGGCCTGATTTAGCCACTTCCCATTACGCGAAATCGGTTTTGACATGGTATGACGAAAATAATATCTCTGCTGTACCGAAATCTGCAAATCCTCCAAACTGCCCAGAACTCCGGCCTGTAGTGAAATTCTGGGCAATAATGAAAAGAAAGCTAAAAAAAAGTCAGAAAATTGCTACTGATGTACAACAATTCAAAAAATATTGGGATACAACATGTAAAACGATCACCTAAACCGATGTACAAAGATTGATGGAAGGAGTAAGAAGAAAAGTCAGGGCATTTTATTAGTCTTAATGTGTTGCACAAGTCTTGTATAATATTTTAAAGAACATGAATTATACTATTATATAAATATATAATTAATTCGTTTTTGTTATTTTTTTCATTTTATTTGTCATTATAATGTCGACCACTTTTTTACGTGGACAGTCTTTACATAATTTGTAAAGATATTTTTGCGCTATTGATCTCAAATTATAAGAGACGATGGTGTCCGAAATCCCACCAATATCAGTAGTACGGGTCCAGAAAATATCACCAAATATTACCATGGGGGATGGGGGGGTCTAAAACAGGCCAAAATCATATGACGTGATTAATGGACAAGCCCCAGGTTCATGTTAAGAATGTTTAAATTGGATAGTCATAGCAAGTTACAAGTATACAGCAGTTTCTCAACTAATATATTATGTAAATATGATGATGATGTAAATATAAACTCTGACGATATCAAACAATGTCATATTTTTGTTATTGCATTGTAAAAAAAACTATGTAATTTAAATTAAGAAATAAATGAATCTGAATCTAAGCGAATTGTGTTATGGATCTGTAATTCTGTATATGCTCTAATTACACGAATCCAAGTTGTCGGTGGACCGCTTCCACAAGCATTTCCAGTCCAGGATTGAGAATGATATGTCCTTCCTCCGGTTTACGGCGCCATTTTAGAACTGTTTGGTGCTGTATCCTGAAAATATGCACAGAAATAGAATACGGCTTGACAAGTTGAGGACGTGAGATACATCCACAGTAGGAAAACCGCTAGGTTAACCCTCCGTATCATCATCATCAGCCTATGATAGTCCACAGCTGGACGTAGGCCTCTCCTATGCGTATAAATGCATTAGGAGGTAAATAGCCACGTTGGGCAAGCGGATTGGCGATCGCAGTAATGTGTCCACTATGATGACGCTGCTGCCCATCATCAATCTTTTATCAAATAATGGTCAGTGACACTTCAATCCCTTAGTCGACTCTTATGACACCCGCAGGAGGAGTTGGGGTGTTGACAAATGTATTCTTACTGCCGTCACCACAGCACCACACGGCCAGCCAACCCTCCGCATACAAGGTGAAAAATGTTTATATGATGTTTCCATACATTTGGTTCTTGTATACCCTCGTATGCTTGCAGGCTTCATGATGGTCTCGTCTTTATCGTCCGTCGTGGTTGCCGTCACGTCCAGAACGTGACGTGAAGTATGCAAGTGCGAAAGAGAAGTTTAGCACGATAAACTGTAAAACTGACCATCACAAATGTATTGGCGAAAGATTCTGAAATGACGACAGCCATCCGCATATCGAAAAAAAGAGTATAAAAATATCCCTGGAAGACACTGATTGATGGAATCGTATCGCCTTAATATTCAATTTCAATACACACGGTACAGCATCTAAAGTACTAGGTACATTCTACTATTTTTTGTGACAAGGAGCGACATCCTAAATGGCCGTGATTCTCGTGTCAGACTGGACAATAAAGCAAAGAAAACTCGATCACTGCCCAACCGTTCTTTGCCTCCGATTGAAAAAAGCACCAACCACTTTGCTGTTGCCTAATCGATGGACAGCTTCTATCTGCGTTAGATTAAGGCATATTTTTGGGATAGATTTACATTGATTAGCGGTAAATAAGTATTTGCCTGTAAGCATGACCAAGCGATCCGAGTCTCGGCAGCGAAGCAGAACTATCGTCTATTTTGCTTCGCCCTACAAATCTACTGCATTTGTTCTAAAAGGGTCTATAGTATAGTATCCCAAGCACACTTGAGATCTTTATACACTGAAGGCGTATAACGAGACTGTAAGGGCTTGATTGAAATTTTCGATGTTTTACAATTGATAGCTAATTTCATTTCTAATATAACGGTCCGCTGTGGGATTAGAATATGACTTTGCACTTTCACTGTTGCAACCGCTGCACGGCTTTTTTTTTTGATGCCAGTGGACAGCTTCATATGATTTTGAAGAGTAACATCCATGTCTCAAACACAATAAACTGTTTGTGTTGATGGATAAGGGTAAAGGCACATAATATCAGCATGCGTACTGCGTACGCATTTTGACTATAGAAGATGGTCGTTTAGTAGGCTAGGGTAGTGAGACCACGTACAGAACGGCCCATTTCAATCAAAATGTGTCTTCACTTCACCCTTTACCTGCTTAGCATTGGGAAAATTCAGAAAGTGCAAGTAATTTGACAGCCTCCGTAGCCTAGTTGGTAGTGACCCTGCCTACGAAGCTGGAGGTTCCGGGTTCGAATCCTGGCGAGGGCATTATTTGTGTATTTATTTAACACAAATATTTGTTCCTTGGTCATGGCCTTCTATGTATTTAAGTATCTATCTATTATATATATCGT
>JALPQI010015612.1:0-30154 GCA_025490895.1 Thaumatotibia leucotreta | reverse complement strand
GCGGTGTATACGATATGACTTGCAGTAAATAGGAGTAAAAAATGTCGAGTAAAGACCATGTTACCCATACCCAACCTCTAGATACTCGTATTATTTAGATATGTTACCGTGGGAAATCGAGCGTTCCTCTTAATATTAATATAAACTTGTGTCAATATGTATTATAAAATAAAATAAAAGAAAAGCTTTTACGCAGGTGTATAGTACTCACAACTCAAGCCACAATTAAATTTACCCTATGAATAGTTGTTTTTCTCTTGGTAAGACTGTCCATTAAACATTTATTTATTTAGTTTGCAATGTTGCATGTTGTTTATTCAAACTTGGCCACACCTCTTCCATATTGAAATATGAACGGGCAATCCGAAATGGGTTTACGATGATCTCCACTAATGTGGATGCGTACGAAATTGTTTGCACGCGATTGAGTGGCTCGGGGATATTTGTGTATCCCGTTGGAACGATACGTTGAAACGTTGGAATTTTAGGAATAACAGAACCGTAGAAAGACCTAACAATAGTACAAAAACATCCAACTATATGATCTCATAAATGTTGTCAAATGAATTGTAATTACTTTATGAAATAAATGTGATGTCACTGTGACCATTCTTTGAAACAAGATTTGATGATACACAACAGCGTGATAATAGTGGACACATTACTGCGATCGCCAATCCGCTTACCCAGGCATTTGCCTCCTAATGCGTCTATACGAATAGTCAATAGGAGAGGCCTACGTCCAGCAGTATAGACTAAGATAGGCTGATGATGATATGAACTAAGCAGGTCAGAAAACTCAAGGAACTTTTGGAATTCATACGCTTAGTTGCGAGTTGCACTTGCATCGCATTTTCTAGATTTCTGAAGCACTTGATATTACAGAAAGTGTCGATAAACAATAAAATTCAGCAAAACATAACTCCCGCTTTGCACTAAAAGCTAACAAGCAAGAATTGATGTCGGTATGTCGCTCGGAACTTTTCCCATATTTTCAAACTGTGCTCTGTACTCTGTGCCAACCGCGAAAGAGTCATCTATCTCTGTCTCTATAACTCTGATAGTACAAGCGTGATAGAGATGAAAGACGAGTGGTCGCGGTTCACCTCTGGACCGCACGTCCTTTGTGCCTTTTGAGAGTTACGGTCGGAATTCCACCACGGGGTTGTTGGGTAATGATGCGACCACAAATATAACAGGACTACATATATTAAAAGAAGTTTTACCACCTTAACGCACAGGTGCAGTAATTTTTTTACCTTACAATTTCACAGAAACTTCTAGAAGGTTTAGTGTTGGAGATATTGACGATGGGAACCATTCCGGCCGACCGAAGGAGTACAGTTCAACTGACCTATACGACTAGATAGGTATACTTATTATGTTTCTCTAATTTTATCACTTAGCCGAATATCCTTCCTAATCAACATGTCGTAAAATATAATTATGTCGAAAGATTACTGGATAATTGTAACATTTTGCAGACTATTTTTCGCATAATATTAATTATGTATTATATTCCAACCAAACTTTACCTAAGGCAAATGAAAATGCGGCAAAATGAAGGTTGAAAAATAATAATTTAGTAAATATTCGTATGGAAAATCTGTGAAAAGTTGTTTGGCAAGCGATATTCGGCAATTGAAATTCTGCGAAAAGGCCATACCATACCATACAATATGCCAAAATAAATCGAATCCGACTGGAGCCGTCCGCATCTGCTAGGAGCCAATCAGCGTGCGGCTGTACAAATCATAGCTAGACTTATTCAATCTCCGATCAGAATACAGTAATCACATCATCAGTCCACTGCTGGACGTAGGCCTCTCCTATCAACAATGCGTAAAGACGCATTATATTTCATCAACAGCCTATGATAGTCCACTGCTGGACGTAGGCCTCTCCTATTAACTATATATGCGTATAGACGCATTAGGAGGAAAATACCCATAATCGCCTCTCTGGGCAAGTGGATTGGCGATCGCAGTAATGTGTCCACTATGATGACGCTGCTGCCCATCATCAATATTTTATGGTCAGTGACACTTAAATCCCTTAGTCGACTCTTACGACACCAGCAGGAGGAGTTGGGGTAGTGAGAAATGTATTCTTACTGCCGTCACCACACGGCCAATTATTTAATTGCACATAATCGCCACGCTGGGCAGGCAAGCAAGCGATCACAGTAATGTGTCCACTATAATAACGCTGCTGCCCAACATATCTACCTAACCTTTCATTTCCTAAACCAACGCACATTAGCTAACAAGCTACAGCCAGGCACATACCATCTCACAATTTTCATATCTGGTTTATACTGATAAGTGACATGTACCGAGGAGAAGTTTCATAAGTTGCGTAACTTCTATAGAGAATGTTCTCGGCAATTTAAATTTTACAAGCTATCTAATCATTCCAAAACCGTTATATATAAATGCCTGTTATAGTACATTACGACACAAGTGCGAAAAATACAACTCGTGTCGATTTAAATCACTCCCTATCGGTCGTATTTTAAAACTTCGCCACTCGTTTCGAACTTCGTTTTTGCACGTGTCTCGTCACGACGTTTTTTAGTACAGATGGCCCTCCGAAGTTTTGGACCTGACGTAAAATGACCCACTTCTCGCACTAGAGCCTAAAAAGTACACCATCTGTACTAAAAAGGTATATTTTATGCCTTGTTTACGTAATTGTGAAATACAATAGTCTTCATAACACTTTTTTATAAGTTCTCATGGAAACTTTCTCAATGAGAACTTACTTTTAAATTCTCATGAAAATTCTCGGAAATTTCCGAGTATATTCTCGCAATTTTGAGAATGTTCTGCAACTTGTACATTGCTAGTTGTAGGTAAAAAAATTGATATTTCCGAGAACCTAGATTTCGAATTCTAAGTACTGAGTAATACTTTTATTTTTGCCACTAAAATGAAATTTTAGGTAAATTTTATACTATTTCTACTCAGAATCACAAGCCGATTCCATTTCCGTCGAAAAAAAAGTGTCCCATTTTTTTTCCTATTGTGTTACTATTTTCCATACACCTTCTATGGCGGTAACACAAGAGGATATTCGAAATATGTATGAAATTTTTGGGACAGTTTTTTTTTCGCCGGAAATCGAATCAGCTCGTGATTCTGAGCACAAATAGTATAAAATTTACCCAAATTTTCATATTTCATTTTAGTGGCAAAAATAAAAAGAATTGCTCAGCTAGCCATCCACCCCCATGGCTGGTAGAAAACGCAGCCTGTTTTATTTTCCTTTCATTTATGTTTATAACTTTTTCAATAATAACCTGGGACCCTAATTGCAGAATGGGCGTATGCAGGGGCCTTATTATTTCATATTTAAGCGGATCAAAGAGATGTCAAGTAGGCTTAAGGTTGGGGGCCTTTTACGGCCTCGGAAAAAGCACTTGACATTTTTAGCAAACAACAATCGATCAAAAGTACTGGAGTTTAGTAGATTATAGGGTTTTCAAATATTACGTAACATGACCCTTATTTATAAAACCAATTGAAAGCAGGCTCCCCCGCTTTCATGCTTTTTTACTTATTTGTTTATTTATTTTTAAATATTTAACGCTAGGAATAAATAAAACAAGGAAGTCGGTCATATTACAAAAATTGCCTTTCAGAAACGGTCCTAAAATTTTGTTCACAAATATTACCTCCCTTTCAATACCTACATCACGCTTACAAATAATATATTATCAATACTACATTTATATTATGTATAAGCATAACCCGCTATTTAAAAATAGTTTTCATTAATTATTTGGTCCACCAAAGTTTGATTTTGTAATTAGTATAATAGTATTTATACGAATGTTTCTGTCGCGCGTGGAATCTCAAATAGGTAGCAACTAGCTACATTTATTTAATGTTTGCAATGTTGTCAATGAGTTATCATTGCGTACTTTTTATTAGGTTTCTTATCGGCCAAACTGTGTATTAAAAAATACCTTTGAGGTTTACAAAACTTATTAACATTTCTCGGAACCATTTCTAATACCCTTTTAGAAATCGTATTAAATAGGAAGTCATGCGATATACTAGTTATTTATCCAATGGCGTACTTTAGATTATTACATTTCTTGGAATAAGAGCATACCCTATGTATCAAAGTTTTGACCGCGATATTATGGGTATCCAGATTTACTATACCTACATAATTAAACGGTTTGACTAACATGTTCACAAGTTGAGTGATTGATAATGGAGACCTAAGCTCTCCGAAGCACGCCGCGTGATAACTAAATAAATACACGTTAGTTTCATCTTTTAATTATATTTGTAATTATTATGTATCACAATAGTTTAAATTTAAATACAATACTGAAATACACTAGTTACTGTAAATAATGTATTATTAGATATGTAATGTATAATTATTGTATGTAATGTAATTAGTAGATAAATCTGAATACTCCGATTTATCTACTATTTACAGTACCTACTGTATTTCAGATATTTTAGCGAACCACGCTTCTCGCACTTGTAACAATGTAACATAACCCTTTAACGGGCAGACATATGTCAGAAATGAGCAAAATTGGACTCTTGCCACTTTGACACAATGTTGAAACATGGTGGGAAAAATATTCCCTCTGCCTTATAAAGGGATAACAATGTTTAAAATTTGTGCTTAAGAGTAAAAATGCAAATATGTAATATATATCTACATATTTGAACGCTCCTATAAAATATACGATATCAATTTACATATTACATCGCCCGACATATTGTCCTAACTTCCTTGGCCTTAACTTAAATTACTTTTCGGCGAAGAGCATATGCAAATGCGAGCGAGTTTCGTGAAATGCATAATGGCTGCATGTGCATCAAAGGAAGCATGAATGTCTTAGGATGTGCAACCTTTGGTGCAGATATCATTGAAGATACGTTGCAGTTAAATGAACATATCAAATAAAGTAGCAGGTGCATATTTTTAAATCATTGTATTTATTAGCCCTAAAACTACTAGCACTTTTAGGGTTCTCTGCCCAAAGGTAAAAACTTATTACTAAAGGTGCATTCAGACCAAACGAACATTCGCTATTCTAACCCCCCACTCTACGAAATTCGATCGTTACATAAAACGTGATGGGTTGATTTCGTAGAAAGGGGGATAGAACAGCGAATGCTCTTTTGGTTTGAATGCACCTTAAGATATCACATAAATCTAAGAGGCTCGGCAAACGTTTGTACCGGTTGGCGTAGAAATTAGACGTAGGTTAGTTTAGTTAGGCTAAATTTATGTATATAAATTGTACAGTTCTGAATATAAAGAAAGTTAAAAAAACATCACTTTCGAATAGTTACAGGTATACTGTTTAAATATAGTCACACGTATCCATTCAATTTGCAATTCTTGGTCCATATATTTTAGTTAATGATACGGAACTGAAGAATCCGGATCGGATTACTTATTATTGAGGACTCGAGCATAAATCAGATGGCTAAAATATATAAAAAATGCTCTAATGGATACAGTGTGAGAACTCTATAAAGTAAAGTTAAGGTGGATTTAGACCAAACGAGCGAATGCTCATTCTATCCCCACTCTACGAAATTCGTTCGTTACAAGTAACTTAATTCGACAAAATTCGTTGATTTCGTAGAGTGGGGGATAGAATGAGCATTGACTGGTTTGGTCTGAATCCACCTTTAAAGGAAGCTCTCACTACGTCGACCATACTTAACTCAATACACCTAAATATTTGTACACATTACTACTAAATACATAGGTTGACTTTAAGTATAGGTACCCAGCGATTTATATTATGTTATTTCCATAAACTTCATCAACGTCATGATAAATACTCGTACACAATTGTGTACGAGTATTTATCATGACGGCAATTGCCCATACCACAAAATTTTCCTGTGCTCTAATAAGTTAAACAAAAAACTCTGTAAATAAAAAAGTCTCGTAAGCCTCCTATTAGCTACAAATTTAAACTTGCTTCTGACTTGACACTTCATTTTGTTTTCTTAGATACAAATGGTTGAATAACTGAGCGTTTCAACTGCCTAATTTTGGTAACATCATTTATGGCGAAGTTTCTAAACGCCTCAATTCGTCATTTGTATAAGGTACCAGGTGCCTCCTTCAAATTTAATGACATAGTAGCACATTGTAGCGAAAAGAAATTCGGCAAAAATGATGCCACCGAAATTAGGTGTTCGAAACGCTCAGATATTCACCCAAAAAACAAAATAGGTACACTCCATTAATCGGGGTATCAAGTCAAACTTGGTATTTAATATGCTGCCTAGAATCTACAAGCCTAATGCCTAAACTCAGGCTATCGCCGATAGATTCGGAATGTCTGATTAGCCCGCGGTCAACTTAGGCGAACTTGTAGAGAATTCAGTACATAAATTAGCACTTGGCGCTTCAACTTTCATGTAGGCAACTTGGCATGGGATGATGGTAATTAGGTGGTAATAACTAGCGATGGGTATAAAGTAACCGTCGCTAGTTATTTATCTTCATCATCAGCCTATCTTCGTATTCTTAGTCCACTGCTGGACATAGGCCTCTCCTATTAACTATGCGTTTAGACGCATTAGGAGGTAAATTCCCATAATCGCCACGCTGGGCAAGCGGATTGACGATCGCAGTATCGTGTCCACCGAAGGTATTTCACGTATAGCTTGCGCCTTAGAGTATGGTCAAAGGCGCCTAACCTTGTAACAGATTGCATACACCAGCGAAATTTTACCCGTGTCCGCTAAGCTGTAGTGACCGAGTGGTTTAAGCACCAGCTGCGAAAGCTGAGGACGTGGGTTCAAATCCCATTTCTGGCGTTGGTAAACTTCGATATTCTTCTTTGGTATATGACAGCTAATATTTCAATTTATATCCCAAGACATTCATTTATTTGTTCTAAGAATTGTATTATGATTTCACAGATTTACTAAATGCAGTTGCAATAATTTCTAAACAAAAAGAACCAAGTTCTAACGAGCCAAACACTGTCAAGCCCTGACTGAGCTCTTCTAGAACAACATATCAAATAGAACGTAAACGGCCAGTGAATGCTTGAAACCGCAGTCGCTTTAGCTCGTAAGCCCCAGCCAGACTGGAGTTTGGAGATACTTTGTTTTTTATGGTACGTATACGGTACAGTATGATACGGTATCGTTTTGTTAGAAAGAAATGAAAATAATGCAATTTAAGTACTTCACCGTTTCAGTGCGGATGACACTATAGACGTGTCATCATTATTCTATCAGTTCAGTGTCATGAAAAACTTGTTCGCCGCCACAGACAAAAGTGCTTGAAAATGGAACACGCAACGAATCGGTTAATAGCACATGAATATGATCGCACAAATTCTAGAGATACGCACTTCTAATAAAAAATAAAGTACGAACGAGTCAATAGGAAAATACGGTAGTAGAAAAATGTGGTAGGTAATAGTAGGATTGCCACACTGTAACTACTGTCAAAAAGTACTATAAAGGATTACTGTGAAATAGACAAAACAAACAGAAATAGTACATTACTACCGCGGCCGGGAAGTGACTGGTTGCCGGCCGAATATATGTAGACGGATAGTATTCGGACGGCAACATGTCACTTCATGGCCGAGGTATGTATAATGCTTTTCTCAAACATGCAATGAAATGAAACAAAAAAATGTATCTTCTTTCTAAGAAATTATAAGTCAACTACATAACTAAGTCTTTGAAACACAACTAAAGTCAAATACGACACCGACACCTCATTTTTTTTTTAAGATTGACCTGTTTGAAAGTTGCAAATTTTTACTTTCAAAAAGCGGTATTAGACGACGCGGTCGGTAGGGTCCAATTAATCGCATGCGATGATCGGAGCCGACGACGGATCGCGCCGTATAATACTGCTTTTTAAATATTATTTTGAGCAGTTATTGTACATTTATTTATTTATTTATTTATTTAATCTTTATTGCACAAAAAGAAAAATACAATTGTACAAAAGGCGGACTTAATGCTACAAGGCATTCTCTACCAGTCAACCAATTTATTTTAAAATATATAATTTAAATACCTAATTATAACTGTAAAAATTTGCCAATCATTTTTTTTATACTAATATTAGGTACTTACAGATAATTATTGGCTAAAAGCCAAGATGCCAGGTCACCACCCTATGTCAAATGAAAATTAAAAAAGAGGCACTTGCCGGCCTAGGCCGGCAACGAGGTACTTCCCGGCCACTTTTTAGGCACGTAACTACACCATTTCATTGCATGTTTGAGAAAAGAAAGTTACATAAAGGCTTAATCCCACGGAATGTACCTAATGAATTTACAAAGTACAGCGAGTGCTGTAATACAGATTCCGGACAAAGAAACCGTATTTCCAAATGTTCGCTGGAATAGTTTTAAACAACAATGAAAACAACTTTCAACGGCCGACGTACGAAATCCGACGCTACCTGACACCATTGAAAATGGCTTTTGTTTTCTGAATAAATCCATTTTACGCGTTTAGCTTCCAGCTGGCAAATATCTGAAGTTTAAAGGAACACCAGCGCAAGTGCTGAAAAAAAAACGAATTTGGTTTACCTATTTTTAATCTATGGTTTAGTTTTTTTTTAATACATGCGGGGCCCACGCTTGGTCATTTTCCTAGCAGCCAGTTTGCGTTACGTTTAGTTTTTTTCACGAATGTTACACTCTGTCCAACAATATCTGGCAGTAAAAAAGCGGCAAATTCAAATATTCTGTGGGCGTGCAACTCATTTCACTTTTTTTTTAATTTTCTACGGTCTAGCTGGTTGGACAGAATATATGTATTTAATAAATTTTTCCGTGCTAAAATTAGTGTCACAGATAAACTTATTATCCTACAAAGGCACTTCTGTTCTGTAATTTCTCGAACGTTTTCTAAGAATCTTACTGCATTCCAACTCGAAAAGCACAAAATGAAGCAAGCAAAGCGAAATGTAAGGAATGCCGAGTGGGACTGCTTTTACATAATGGCGCTTTTAGAATTTATACGTGGATAAATGTTGCGTTTGTTTCTGCTTTCCGTATTTACTTTAGCTTGAGGATTCTCATACCAAGTAGGTAGTTTAAATACCTACGAACGAAAATAGAAATCTAGAACGGAGTTTGAGTGCCACTTAAAATATTTACATAACTATTTCTTTCTTCGGTACAAATTCGGTTCGGGTTTCGGTTTTTCCTCGGTACAAATGCCACAAGAGCCAATCTTAGATATAGGTTAGGTTAAGTGGATTAGTTAGATTTAATCTATGTAGGTATTGTAGGTACATAAATTGTTGGTAGTTTTGAAAATAAATATTTTGAAAAAGTATTCAACTTCGACTGGGCTGGTCATATCTGCCGAATGCCGAATGAGCAGTGGGCCAAGATAGCCACTGAGTGGCAGCCCAGCTCAAAACGGGGACCTGGTAGACCACGTCGGCGATGGCGAGACCAACTGGACTCCTTTTTATCAGGCTGGCCAGAGATTGCTCAGCACAGGTAGAACTGGAAAAAGCGGGAAAGGCCTTTGCCCAGCAGTGGGACACTACAAGCTCAAAATAAAATTCAACTTCATAATATTTTCAACAATAGAAACTTTGACGTAACTTGATTGCGAGTATTTTTTTTTTCATTACAAATTACTAGCTACACCAATAGACATTGAAGAAATCCTAAATTAGCTACGTCTTTTGAACATACACATCCATCACCATCATCAGCCTATCTCAGTCCAGCCTAGGCTTTCCTCAATACCTAACCTACCTATGCCTTGGACGCATTAGGATGATTAGGTGAATACCCATAATCGCCACGCTGGGCAAGCGGATTGGTGATCGCAGTAGTGTATCCACTATCATGACGCTTTTGTTCGTCATCTATCATCTATAAACGAATGGTCATTAATCCCTTAGTCGACTCTTACGACACCTACTTGCGGTGGAGACAAATGTATTCATTTCTTACTGTACCACGCAGCTACAGGCCAGCTTTTGAACACAATAAAGTTTTTCATATACCTATTTACTTAAATAAATTTACGTCGTGAAGACGTCGTCACACAATTGCAGCTATATCTTTCAAATAACGATTGGTAACAAAATTACTCTATCAACCTAACAAGATACCTAAGCACTAATAAAAATCGTCTCACTCAACGCAATCAAACAAATCCTAGCATTGTTCTTACAAACTCATACTAGAGTCCAATTTCCGCAAATGTATTAACTAAAGCTACAGGCATAAGGTATATTTTATCTAACACCATTTTGTAAATACAACCTTACTGAAGTTATTGTAAAAGTTGCCCGCTGTAACAGAGCGTGCCGAGTCCACCAAATGGTCTATAAAAGCCTCTTTGTTCCAATGGAATCGAGCAAATAAGGTTAATTACTAAATAGGTGAGACAGCTTACGGCGTCCGTTCCGTTATGGGCTTTTGAATTGCTTTTATAGGGCAGAAATGTAAATCTCAACTATCATTGACGTCGATAAAGTGGTCAGTTAAAAGACTGAAAAGGGTAGGTTAAAAATCGTCTGTATTTAAGTTCGTAGTATTACGCAGAAGTGTTTTAAAGAATAAGAATTATGTCTTGGTATTATTCTTTGCACATTTTATTGCCAAGCCTTACAGTCAATTTGTGTAGTCGATAAATACACAAAAGATCCCAATACGATAAGATAGTAAATATGAGGACTTGATACAGACGTCAATGTACTCAAATGTAGGTAGAGCGTAGGTATTTCAGCTTCTCAGAACATTGCCTAAGAATCCCAAAGAGAATATTCTTATAGAGACTTTTCTAGTGGACACTGTCGGTAATTTATGGAAAATTAGGAAATGTTCTGCAACTTGTTTATTTATTTGCATGTAATTCATAATTCAATTTGGTAATTACAATAATTGACTACCAAATCCGTTATCCATATTAGACGACCAGCAGGCTTAGCACATGATTGGTGTGACAGTATGTCGCCGCGAGATAGATCTCCCGTCCTTCACTAGCTATATTAGCAAAAGAGGGACGGATAGACTATCTCGCGGCGAGATACTGTATCGCCAATCATGTGCTAAGCATACTGTAGGTACTTCTTAGTAATAAAAAAGTTAGTTTTTTTATAATTTTACCATACTTCTTAGTAATAAAAAAAATAGTTTTTTTATAATTTTACCATTAAACTTTAAGATTGTTTTTAATTTATGAAAACACATCAAACTTAACTGTAAAGTTGAAGCGATATTTTATGTTATACCGGATCATGCTTAAGTTTTAAGATGCGTGTTGTTTTAATAAGCTAACTTTAAACGTAGCAAGGTACTAAAATCATATTAAGCTGAACGAGCTTTTAGGATGTCTTTTACTTTTCTTATCTGGTTTATTAAACATACGGAACAAATTTTACATAAATCGACCTATAAGTACACCTACACAGTAAGCTACATAAGGCTTATGTTCTCTAGGCTCTGTGGCACACATATTACATAATATTTGGTTACAAATCACTATAATTCTTTTTTTAAATAAATAATTATCCCAGATACACAGGATATACTTACACAGTGAGTTAAAACAGTTGAAAGTATCTTCCTACAAATTTTCAATGCGATCAGATTGTAATTTATCACTTAACAATAGCTCTTAACACGTTCCCTGTGCAGCTAAAATCGATAGTGTCACCTCTCACGTGTAAATTCTCGCACATAATTTCAAGCATAACCTGGCAACAGTATTAAAAGTCCGCCAATACCAAATTTTATCAAATTTTCACTTTTACAGCTGATACGTGCGGGTAAGTTAACGTAGCTTAGCTCGTACGTGCAAATTAAAAATTATCCCTATATTTAAATAGGGTCGTGCATCATATATGCTACATTCACGTATCATCAATACCTTCAAATGTATCACATGTGATGCATGCACAAGGAACGTGTTAATAATAGATAGGTAACAGAAATCAAATGACTACCTAATCAAAATTCAACCAAATCTCATTATACTAATAATTTCCGTATCACAGCGGTTGTCGATGTAGATTCTCGAGAAGTCCCGATATTCGAAACTAAATTGCTCTCATTGACTAAACAAAAGACGTCCTCGCTGCTAGAGGCAATACTTGGTATATACTGTGCAAAGATGTGGATATTGCATACTAGGTACAAATACTAGGTATCTATAATAGGTACGTAACTTGGCAAAAAATCTTAAATAAACACGTTCCCGTCTAGTATTTCAAACGAATCTCAACTTTTTTCTTTAAAAGTAATTTAAAAACTAACGATTCTTCAGACGAAACAGAAATAAAAAGTAAAACGATATAAATAATAAAATTGACTTGACATGCTTAAAAAACATCACCGGTACAGTCAAGCTTTAAATCAAATTGTAAAGGTGCGTTTAAACCAAAAGAGCATTCGCTATTCTAACCCCCCACTCTACGAAATTCGATCGTTACACAAAACGTGATTGGTGGATTTCGTAGAACGGGCGATAGAACAGCGAATGCTCTTTTGGTTTGAACGCACCTTAAGACATCTTCTACTACTTGTCATTGTGACATGGTTATAGAGTGGCCTAGAGTTCTAGTTGGTTGGGTGTATGTATCATCAAATTCATCAAAGTATTTCCAACAATGTACTAAGATGTGGTATCTTTCGAATAAGATATGACTTAGCTATAGTAACAGCATACACACATACAGCATACTTGTACATACAGCAGTAGTAACATTCTGTTTCAAAATTCGTGAGATGCTCTAGAGTCTACGAAAATAATGATTTGGAAAATATAACTATTAACCTATACTTTTTGTCAAGTTTTGACCCACTCTTCTCGCCTTGGGTAGACCCCCTGCCACCCCCCTGCAGATCTAGCCAGGATGACATTCTGTAATCGTATACGATAAGTCACGTGACTATAATAATGTACGGAAATGGGACTTTTCGTTCGAATACATTTATTATTTATCGCTTATCGAGTTATCGTATACGATTGCGGAATGGCATCTTCTCTAGGCCTGCAGATATTCTGGGCTCTGTGAAAAAGTATTAATATTTTTCAACAGATAACATTAGTATTAAGAAGAAACAATATTTACATGACTTTTCCCTAGTAAAATTAACATTAACAAATACATTCTTACAGAAAAAAAAATAGAAACTAGATCTAAAATCTACATAAACCTAAAAATTACTGAAAAACATTACAAAAAGAAGTTTAAATTTAATTAAATTTATAAATAAAAAACGGGCTCTAGCTCAGTGCTTTGGGTGCCAAGAAGGCTGGCGGCATTGCCGCGTTGGACGGCAATGCCATACGTTGCGCAAGGTAACAGCCAGCCCTCCTGTCACCCGTCGCCTCCACCAGGCGCTTTGAGAGCTCTTTATAAACGCTGTGAGCACCACGTCCCCACGGCCCGAGGGTTTCCACCCCACTAGTAGTTCTGTTTTTCAACAGAAATACTAGTCAAGTATTTGTACCAAGTATTTTTGCATCCCAAAACTAGAAAACCTGCAGTCCGGGAAGTCCGTAAGACAAACGTCTCGCCTAATGAGATCTTGCCAGGGTCTACATTATTTTTCCTAGGAAAAGGAAATCTGCATCGACTAAACAAACGAAATTGTCTTATTGTACAATCAGGTACCTTGAACTGTTCATAGAAGGAGATTTACAAAAAAATAGAGTTCCCCGCCTTGAAGTTGGCTCCCAATGTAATCTTTGTTATTACGTAGAAGTTTTAGCCGTTGTAATTACTGGCATAGATAGAGGAAATCCATCTAAGTCCTCAGGGTAGGCAGTGCATAGGCGATTTTTTTATCGCTATATCCATGGGCCTCAGTTCCTGCTTTCCATCAGGTGGGCTGAGAACTCAGTTGTCTACCTTCGTCGCATAAAAAAAGAAGTACTTAAAAGGAGGATATTATGTAAAAGGATATCATGTTGAAAACTTTTGTAAGTACTGCTATATGTATAAATAAATATTATTAAACCTATGGTCATTGACTCATTGTGGTAAACATTGGGGGAGGCCTATATTCAGCAGTGGACGTCTTTCGACTGATATGATGATGATACCTATGCTGGCTATTTCTTCTTGAAGACATAACCAGGCGTATTTTTTTTGTACAATAATTAGCTAACTGACTATTTATTTGGCACTATTGGACGTAATTAGTAATTATGCAAAAGGGATCCAATCCACACGAATCTGTCATTTTAAAGATTGACTTTGTTTCTTGTGATTTAAAGTGTTAATTAGAATGAAAAAATCATGTGGGTTGGTTCCCTTTTGCATAATTACGCCCAATTTTTGTCTAAATTCCCTTCTATAAGAAACAAGCCCTATACCTGAAAACCTATTTAGATTCCAATACTTGTCAAAAAGTATTGCCATTAAAATGAAATATTAGGTGGTTCGGTAAATTTTCACTTCTGTTAATGTTATAGGTCGCTGTTTATCTTATCTATATTGTTAAAGACAACATTTAAATCTACTCCTTAATTAAAAAAAAAATGAAATACTTGTCTCAAAAAAAGATATTTAATTTTATTGTTTTATCGGAGAAAAGTTTAAATTACAATGGCAATAATTCAGGATTTAACAACATTTGGTACCAATGAATAGTCTCGTAATGTGTGATAAAATTTTTAGGAAAACTGGTTAGGTTACCAAAATGTTGTTTTTTTCTGAAACGATGCAAATGTTACAATGACGATAATACGTGTGCCATTTCGCTATCTGTGGTATTTTTTTGACGTATATTGGAATTCCGTTTTTAAGTTTAGTATATTATAAAGCTATCCATGTGCAACACACAAACCTAGATGGGACTTCCCTATGGAAGGCTAGATGGTGTAAAATGAGAGAAGCCTATGTCCTGCAGTAGACAACTATAGGCTGATGATGATGATGTCGGAAGTCATATGATATCCTAAGAATTGATGTCTGGTAATTCACAGCTTTAAGAGTAATCTAAACGCGGACGGAGACAACGGCAAAAATTAGTAGCTTTGTCGACAGTGCCAAACCGAGAAGTGTAACGTGCTTCATACATTCAAAACATCTTAGATTTAGGATGACCTTATCACGATTTACACAATAACGAGTTGTATTAATTTATTAACATCGCTGTGTACCGATGGTTGGTTGTTTCTGAAACGTCACAATGGTAATGAGATGAGACAGCGTGACATTACGCCATCTTTGGTAGTTTTTTGACGCATTTTTGACGTGTATTGGAATTTAAATACGTTATACACTATAAATGATATTGAATATCAATTGTTTTGGGAGTAAAACGGAACGGAACAATGGCTTTATGATAAAAGAGCTACCATGGCGTCAAACAAAACTATTCAGCCACTATTCCCCAATAAGTCAATCAATATGCCATAGTACTCCCCCAAGTTATCAGAATCACTTTAATGTATTCATGGTGTTCGGAAGTCGCAATCCAGTGGCCCCGGTTTGAGGCAGACCTCAAAATTAAGGCGCCTTATCGGGAGACCCGGGATTTATTACGACCCGGCGTAATATCTTAATTACCCGCCTAAGCCTAGGATGAAATACTTTGAAAGTATGAGTTAAATTGATAAATGTAAGTTGCAAATATAGTAGACAGAAATATTTGTTTTAGGCAAAAAGGATAACAGAAGAGAACAAAAATGTGTTTTTAAAGATATAATTACATATTTACATTGCCGTGGGTACCAGATACTTAAGTACATTTCTTATCATAATATAGGTCTCAATTTTTTTTTAATGCGAAATTATAAAACTGAATGTAAATATCTCGGCGGTTAAATACTTTGTACGTATTGATTTAAACTTTCACGATTATCACTCATATTAAAGACAAACGGGTCTTAATCGCGTAATGTTACGTTTAATTATATCCTGACGTTTTTGGCATGACGTTACACCTATGGTCTGTCTGCGATAATAAATTTGTACGTAGGTAATAAAATTCACGATTTTGTGTATTTTGGTCACTATTCGTAGAACGTTTGGAATGGTCTTAAGTCTCCCATTATCAAATACTTAGCAGTAGGCAAATTATGTGATTATCACATATGAAACTTAGGTATTTAATGTAATTTATAGTCATTTTCGTAATTTAAGTCCAACATAAATGTATTAGTGGTAAGTATACCTACCTACATCTAATTATTTAGTAACTAGTGAATAAAAACTGTGAAATAAACAAATATGTCTTTTTAAATAATAAAAAGTCACTCAACCGACAAACAAAAGTATTCGAAGAAATAAATCAGAGGAAACGTACGACCTAATGAACGCCCCACAATACCTATTTGTATCTTTACAAATACCAAAGTTTAATATCGCGGCACAATAGAATAGAAATACAATAGGCGTTCGCACCGTTAGTTGCAGGAGATTTATCCGAACTCATTTGGGGGTAAGTTACTGCTCATCTTGCTGTCGGTACCACGTGGCCTGTGGGCCGGTAAAATGATACTTGGGAAAGAATGGCTGCTTAGTCGGTTGTAATGGCGTTTTCACATTGCCCGGTTGGTAAGGAGTAGTAGAAATTGACACCATGGAACTTATGGACGAGTATACAGTCAAGTTCATAATTGGGTGGACATTGGGCTCCCCCAGAGTGTGCTACAAGGATCGATCGTGGGCACCCAGCATCTAGTGTATTCCAAGTACTTCCGAATTCCGATAACGAATAAATAAATAGCACATAATTAAATTATTATTCATACAAGTAATCCTATGGGTCGATTGCAAAAAAAATGTACATAGTGAAGGCTTTAATTAAAACATACATCACAATCGCGTCAGTTGTGTTATGAAAGTTAATTACTAACTATTTTGTATACTCTGTCGAACAACCTTTGACAGTAGTAAAAGGAGGCAAATTAAAAAAATAGGTTCGCATCCTTTTTCAGTGCCAAAACTTGTTACACAAAATTTAACTTTGTAACACAAAGCTTATGATGTTAAATTTAGTTTTCATTAAATGTAATCTCTTAGATTATCAACATACAAGCATGCGGTTTCCCCAACTTTAACCAGATTATGGACTCATCTAGCCTTCCCACACTGCGTCTTCCTGTATTATCAAACCGCGATCAGAAGTAAATTTAAAAGTACTGTTGACACAACACTTATTATCAAACCGCGATTAGAATGGGATTCGAAAGTTCTGTTGACACAACAGTGTATGTATACGTGAATCTAGGATATATTCATAGTTATATTATATTGATATATTCCTTGCTTAAGTGCCGAAACTTACAGACAATAGATTAATTAATCACTCACTACATCTATAAACAGCTCTTTTCTAGGTAAATGAAGTTAATTTGTTGTGTCAACAGTACTTTCCAATCCCTTTCTGATTCTGGTTTTATAATACTTATTTATGGATGTAGTGAGTCACTAATTAATCTATTGTGTTTAAGTCTCTGGACTTAAACTATGTATATTACTATGAATACATCCTAGATAGACGTATACACTGTTCTGCCGTGTTATGCCTATATCATCTAACTTGTGTGTTGAGGACATCTAGTTAGATGAGATAGATGTGACGACAGTGTTGTGTCAACAGCACAATGTCAACAAGCATGGTAGGTACTATAATTACATTAGTCCTTCAAATCACGCACGGTACACGTTTGTTTGTCTATCTCTTGTTTCATATAGTTCACTCTTTTGCTCAAAGGTTAACTGGAAGGGATTCCTTACAGGGATAAATTCGCCTTTGTACCTTTTTAAATTGTTGTGTATTTTTTTACCTGTTTTATTTGTGTACAATAAAGAATCTATATACATACATAGGTACTTTCAAATTTACTTCTAATCGCGTGCTCGCCACTCAAAAACAAACGACAATTGATAACACAAAGAGAACTTTTACACCGCCAGCAGCATTTTACCCCTCCGAGTTCCAGTCACAGGCACGTGTGCAGTCTTTATTAGAACTCTCAACAAGCTCGGTTTCGTGTGGGCTCGCTATGACGTGCATATGACACCCTTTGTTCTAGTCCTCGCCTTAATTTAAATTAAGCCAGGAAATGTTTGCTTTAAATTTGTCGTTTATTTGGCGAGCGATTGTTTTCTGGTTTCGGGTTACGTCTCTATTTTAGGTAAAGAGGAAGCTATGGATTGTCAGATCAATTATAGGTTGTTGAGACTTCGTGGAATTAATTTAAAGTGCTCGATCTCTAAGCGTAGGTATGTTTTGAGCGAACTTACGCAATACAAATGATATACCTACATAACTACCTTTCTCCTTCTTTAATACTTAATACATTTTAATACCACTGGCGTGTTCTCGGGTTACGCCAGCAATTTGCACCAATCAACTTTTAGGTACTTTATTATGTGATTTTTTGTTAATCAACATAAAAATGTAAGTCAGTTAAAACTATAGTGAACTTTAATATGTTTATAGGTATTTAAAATAAAAAATGCTTGGACTGCAACTGGCATGTTTAATGCATACATGTATAATTTATAAACAGTTTATCTAAAAAGCTTGGTTAAATTGTTCACAACGTTACGGGATAAAATAGTGTCGCTCTAAAGGTTGATTGGCTCAGTTGACGTAGGTTATGTTAAATAGCATTTATTTTATCCATTCAAACGCCACACAATGTTTATTCAACTGTGAGCAATGTATTGTTAAGTAATTTATATCCTGTATACAAACGCAACATGTAATTTGGCAATGTCCTACATAAAAAGCGATTAATTATATTATTCTAACAGTATTTAATGTAAATATTATTTTATTTTTTGCCAGCCTCCGTAGCCTAGTTAGTAGAAACCCTGTCTACGAAGCTGGAGCTTCAGGGTTCGAATCCCGGCGATGGCGTTATTTGTGTATTTATTTATCACAAATATTTGTTCCTGGATTGTGGCTGGTATCTAGGTATTTAAATATCTATATTTATTATGTATATCATCAAACACCACGCTGCGCTCCAAGACAAAAATCCTTGATGTAGCTCGGAAAGCGGCCAAGCTAAAGTGGGACTGGGCTGGACACGTCTGCCGGATGCCTAATGAGTTGTGGGGCAAAATCACCACAAAGTGGGAGCCCAAAAACTCGAATCGAGCATCTGGTAGACCACGCCGGCGATGGCGGGATGAACTGGACTCCTTCTTGAAGGAATGGTCAAACACAGCGCTTGACCGGGACCAGTGGAGAGATTGGGGGGAAGCCTTTGCCCAGCAGTGGGACACGACAGGCTCCAAATAATAATAATAATATCATCGCTTGGTACCCACATCACAAGCCTTAATTGACCTTACTGTGGGACTAGGTCGTGTAAGATGTCCTAAGATATTTATTTATTTAGTTTACCCCAGTATACATTTAATATTAAGCAAATAAACACGGAAGCATCAAGTGCACCACACGCAAGGAAGTCGTTACCGCGATCGTTTGTCGTCCGGCAGCCATTTTGTTAACATCTCACAATCCACAAAATGGCGCCTTTGTCCGCGGAACGAGTGCCATTCGCGGCATCCGCGTTATGATGGTATACTCTTACCACCAGTGGCGCCGAAACTTTGTGAAAAAAAGTTATTTTTTCCCAATAAGACTAGATACAGATAGTTCAACTCATCTTTGCGCGCGGCGCTATGTGTGAGTGAACCTTGTATATACGCGTGTTGCTCGGACGACGACGGCCGCGTCACTGCCACACAAAACAAAAACAAACGAAAGCTGTATAATTACAAGCTCACGCACACATAGCGCCGCGCGCAAAGATGAGTTGAACTATCTGTACGCCCTTAAGCCCATAAAGAAGAAGAAAAAAAAACTATCTGTAGTTAGTTCCTAACCTATAAGGGTCATACAGCGTTCGCGAAAACTGGCGTCTTTCCTGTGAATATTGCGAAAGTTAACAGTTCTGGGACATTTATGTTTTGAGTTTTGACCACATAATTCTTAAGGACCAGGCGCCACAGAAGGCTTGTATTCGTCCAACAAGAAAATTTTAATGTGATAAGAAATGTGATGTAATGTGATAAATTGGCACCTATTTGAGAAATGTAATACCTATTGTAATGTGACTTATGCAATAAACAATTTTGAATTTTAAATTGGATCAAAGATTTCTTTCTCTCTAATTTGTCAAGTTATGTATTTTTTAGCAATGTTAACGCTTAAATATAATTGGACTTTACAATAAACAAACTTATAAAAAAATAAGATTTTCTCAGTAATTTTAAAACTCTCATGATTCCGAATGGAAATAATGTGCCAATAGCGTAATCCAAAATTCGAACTTATATTACAAAAAATCAGGTATAGTTCGGGAAATATTTATGACCAACTCTTATCTCACTTACGACCTTTCGTTTTACGTCATTAGGGATAGAAAAGTGTTCGACTGCTGATTGTCTAGTAAGAGTTAACGCAAAACAAAAGGTCGTAAGTAAAATAGCAGTCGGTCAAATAATATTTCTCGAACTATAACGTAAATATCCACCTACTGTATCCATAGTAAGGGACCGACTATTCCTTTCAGCTCAAATTGAACGAAAAGACTTGATATGAGATGAGACGAAAGTGAATTCTTCGCGGCGAGATGTTTTGTGAGGGAATTGCGGCATTAGGAGTTGCCGCGATTTATATTGCTAAATAGCTACTTCCTAGTCGCGCTCATGCGTGATACTGATAATGTTTTCGTAAATACCTGTGTACAAAGTATATTTACGAAAAAAATATCAGTAATAGTTTCGTAAATACCTGTGTACAAAGTATGTTTAAATTATATGTTTATTTTATCAGCCTACGAATCTTAGTTCTTAGTAGACCTTACGATGCTAGAGATTTTGGGTTATTTTATATCTTAAAGTTTCAAATACACGAGCTCTTGATCAAGTTTTGTTTTTCTATTTTGTAATCATTTTTCTAATTTTGCACGGAGGTTACAATGTTTTAATTTGTAAAGTATTTGATTTGTTTTTTTATAATTGGCCTCCATGTAATCGTTCATTCTAAACAATTACCTATATACTTTGTGGTGACCTACCACACTGATTGCCTATGTGAATCCGCTAAGTCCGCGCGCAGGCGCGCTGAACCGGCCGTTGCCATGGTAACGAAACGGACAACATTGCTGTCAGTAGTGTCTGTTCAATTAAAATCTCTGTAACGGTGATTGTGGTGATAATTGTAGTTATTGTAAATGATTCTGTAATTTATGTAAATATACTTGTAAATAACAAAATAACACGCCTTCTGATTTGTGGGGCTAAACACACGACCCCCACAACTGGTGACGCCGACGTGAGTATAAAATACATGAAAAAATGTCTACGGAAAATCTCAATCATTTCGCCGATGCCGCAGAAGGACAAGTTTGTAAGGTAGGAGTACGTGTACCGCCGTTCAACGCAGACGAACCCGCATTATGGTTCGCACAGATAGAGGCGCAATTTCAACTGTCGAAAATATCTGTCGACGAGACGAAATTTTATTATGTCGCTGGACAGCTAGAGGCGCGATATGCTATGGAGGTGAAAGACATCATCACTAACCCTCCCGCTTCCGACAAATACGGTAAAATCAAGTCGGAATTAATTAAAAGGCTTTCTGCTTCGCAAGAGAAAAGGACGAGGCAATTATTAGTCCATGAAGAGCTTGGCGACCGTAGTCCGTCTCAGTTTCTACGCCATCTACAGAATCTTGCCGGTACCGCAGCGACCTCCGACCTGTTAAAAACAATTTGGACCGACCGTTTACCTCACAATGTACAAACCATATTAGCTTCACAGTCCGAACAACCACTAGATAAACTTGCAGATTTAGCCGACAAAGTGTTTGAACTCGCCCCTACCATTCCTCGTGCTCCTGTAGTTGCAGCCACTTCTAGCACTGCCGCCGCCTACGTACCAGCTCCTCAGGATCACAACTCGCCCTACAACGCTATGGCGCAACAGATAAGTGAACTCACAAGGCAAGTTGCTATGTTGAGCAGCGAATTTAGAAGAGGACGCACACTCTTGCGGTCTCGCTCACGGTCATCTTCGAAGTCTAGGTACAGTCGCTCACATTCTAGACTACCACAGCCGCCGCCTAATCACCACCACTGTTACTATCACTATAACTTTGGAGATAAAGCTCGCAACTGCAAAAAGCCCTGTAATTTCAATTCGGAAAACTCAACGGGCGGTCGGAATTAGCGGCCAACGACTGCCCCTCTGCATCTGGCCGTCTTTTTATTACCGATCGGACTACAAAGCTAAGGTTCTTAGTTGATACTGGTTCCGACTTATGTGTTTTTCCCCGATCGGCCGTCAAGACGCCATGCCCTCAATCCAAATTCGACCTGTTAGCGGCAAATAAGAGTGTCATACACACCTACGGCCCAATACATCTATCACTCAACTTGGGATTACGTCGATCTTTTCCATGGAATTTTACCATCGCCGATGTCTCAAAACCAATTATAGGAGTCGATTTCCTCTCTTATTATGACTTGTTAGTCGACTGCAAGTATCAACGGTTACTAGATAGAACTACAATGTTATCGGTAGCCGGTGTGCGCTACGAATCGGCCGAAAATATAGGCTCTATAAAAGCAGTTATAGGTGAGTCGGAATTCCATGACATCTTACGTGAGTACCCCACGATTACCAGACCTCCAGGAAAACACTCACCATCGAAGCACAACACCCTGCACTTCATCAGAACCACGCCTGGACCACCGGTATCCTGCAAACCTCGCCGCCTTGACCCGTCGCGCATGCAAGCTGCTAAGAAGGAATTCGAGGATATGATGGCATCTGGTATAGCTCGCCGTTCAGAAAGTCCTTGGGCCAGTGCACTGCACCTGGTCAAGAAGAAGGATAGCACCTGGAGACCTTGTGGTGACTACAGAGCACTGAACGCAAGAACAATCCCAGACCGATACCCCGTTCGTCATATTCACGACTTTTCATACCAACTGTCAGGTTGTACCATCTTCTCTACCATAGACCTGGTCAAAGCTTACAACCAGATAGCCGTGAACCCTGATGACATACCGAAAACAGCCATAACAACCCCGTTTGGGTTATTTGAATTTCCCTTTATGAATTTCGGTCTAAGGAACGCTGCACAGACCTTCCAGAGGTTCATAGATGAGGTATTGCTCGGCCTGGACTTCTGCTATGGTTACTTAGACGATATACTGGTATTCTCATCATCTTTGGAAGAACACAAAGATCATCTTCGCCAGTTGTTTGAGCGTCTGACGCAGTACGGCGTATGGATCAATATATCCAAGTGCGTGTTTGGCCATTCCGAAGTCACCTTCCTTGGTTACCGTGTGACAGATTCAGGTACCAAACCGCTGGAATCTAAAGTGCAAGCAATCCAGGACTACGCTGTACCGAAGACCGTCAAAGAGCTCAGACGATTCCTGGGTATGATAAATTTCTACCGCAGATTTGTACCCAATGCTGCACAACTTCAGGCACCGCTTCATTCCATTCTATCAGGACCTAAAGTTAAAGGATCACATCCGGTGAACATGACACCTGAGTTGCTAAAAGCTTTTGAAGACTGTAAGTCATCGTTGTCGAAAGCAACACTCTTAGCTCATCCAGATTCTTCTGCACAGCTCGCAATTTTCACCGATGCTTCCGACACTTCAATTGGCGCAGTTCTTCAGCAGCTCATTGACGATACTTGGCAACCATTGGCATTCTACTCGCACAAGCTTAGCAAGCCACAAGCAAAGTATAGCCCGTACGACAGAGAACTCCTGGCTGTGTACGAGGCCATTAAATACTTCCGTCATATGGTAGAAGCCCGAGATTTCGTAGTTTACACAGATCACAAGCCACTTACCTTTGCTTTCTCCACCAACAAAGATAAATGCTCACCAAGGCAATTCAGATACTTGGACTTTATCTCGCAATTCACAACCGATCTAAGATTCTTACCTGGCACTCTCAACGTTGTCGCCGACGCCTTATCCCGTGTTGAAGAAGTCATCATCCCTATCGACTATCAGGCTCTTGCACGATCTCAGGAAGCCGATCCAGAGCTGCAAGTTTTGATCAATCATGGTTCGTCACTCCAACTGAAGAAGATACCTACACTTCATAATACTTTACCTGTCTTCTGTGATACATCTACTGGACAACCTCGTCCATATGTCACACCAGAGTTTCGAAAGCTAGTTTTTGAGCAACTACACCAACTTCATCATCCAGGATGCTCAGCTACAGTGCGACTGGTCTCAGAAAGATTCGTATGGCCAGGGATACGCAAAGATTGTAGAGAGTGGGCTAGGCAATGCTTAAAATGCCAACAAACCAAAATCATTCGTCATACCATTTCACCACTTTCCACTTTCACCACTCCATCCTCGAGGTTCGCTCATATTCATCTCGACCTCGTAGGGCCCCTAACCCCTTCCTCTAATTACAGATTTTGCCTCACCGTCATCGATCGATTCACGCGATGGCCTGAGGTATTTCCACTCAGAGACATCACAGCCGAATCCTGCGCTAAAGCCCTAGTATCTGGCTGGATCGCCAGATTCGGATGTCCACTACGGATCACCACAGATCGTGGCCGACAATTCGAGAGCCAACTTTTCAAAGCGCTGACATCGTTGGTTGGTGCACACCACTTCCGCACCACATCTTATCATCCTGCTGCTAACGGTATGATAGAAAGACTCCATCGTCAGCTCAAGTCATCCATCATGTGTCATTTTTCATCATCTACGTGGATCGAATCTCTTCCACTGATCCTGCTTGGTATTCGAAGCGCCGTTAAGGAAGATCTACAAGCTACCCCGGCAGAGCTCGTCTACGGCGAGACGCTTCGCTTACCAGGCCAGTTCCTGTCACCTCTACCTGACTACAAAGTGGCAGATGTTACAGAGTACGTCACACGCCTTCGTTCTCACATGGAGAAGCTTACACCAAGACCAGCATCGTGGCATACATCGTCTTCCCCATTTTACATACCACGTAATTTGGAAACATGTACACACGTTTTCCTCCGCGTCGATCGTGTACGTGGCTCACTAGAACCACCTTACGAAGGCCCATACAGAGTCATCAAACGTCAGCCTAAATTCTACACTATTGACATCAAAGGCAAACTGAATAACGTCACAATAGATAGACTCAAGCCAGCCTACATCATGCGAGAAGATTTACCTAAATCACCAACCAGTGACGAAACCAAACCGGCAGAACAGCAGAAGCGAACGAAGAGTGGAAGAGTCGTGAGGTTCCCCAACAGATTTCGACCGTAGTCACGGTCTGGCCAGGGGGAACATGTGGTGACCTACCACACTGATTGCCTATGTGAATCCGCTAAGTCCGCGCGCAGGCGCGCTGAACCGGCCGTTGCCATGGTAACGACGGCTCAGCGCGCCTGCGCGCGGACTTAGCGGATTCACATAGGCAATCAGTGTGGTAGGTCACCACAACTTAATACCAAATACTCATAAATGATAGAACATGAACCGTAAAATCTTTCAATAAATTAATATTCTCCAATGTATAATGTTCACCTTCTTCGCTACGATAACAATTAAATTGTAGTACTTTTAGAAATATATTTATATAGTTTATTACATACACTACCCATGTACCTATGTGTCTCGTAGTACTCGTAGCAGTCTCTACGACGTAGCAATTCATTGTAGGTACCTATTCCTTTATCCTCCTGAGTCCCTGAGTCCGTTATAAAGGCCAAAATCATGCCATGTGTAAAGACTGAGCGCTAAAAAATAAAGTTATAAATAAAGTCCCAGAGTCCGTTATAACGGCCAAAATCATGACATGTGTAAAGACCGAGCGCTAAAAACTAAAGTTATTCATAAACGCCGATTGTCCGTTATAAAGGCCTTAATGTTTCGCGCTTAAAATCAGGCGATAATGGCGTGAATTTGAGAATCAATGGCTGTCGTCCAATCAGAAATATATCTATCTCTATTTCGCAAAGGCTATTGCCCAGTGAAAAAGAATATTCCGTTCAGTGCGACGTCAAAAGTCCGGCAAGATGTCACATCGCGCAGGTAGAGGTGAGTTTAATCTTATTTTTTCGCTTAAACCTGTTTGTTTTTGTCTGTCTTTTTATTTATTTAATGAGTATTTTACAAGTTTATTATAACGTAATTACTAGTTTTATTGTTAATATGATGTTTGAAGTACAATTACGTGTTAAGTTAATTTGACCTTTGTAAAGCCCTCTCGGACTTTGTTCAAAGCATCATTAAGTTCTCACACTTGTTTAAAATGAGTTTTCCTTGAAATATGTAGATTAAAATTTCTTAATTAGTTATATAATGTTACAAAAGGTTTATTACAATTGTTTTTAAAATACTTAAGTAAAGTTACTTTATGAGGACACTATTGTGATGTGAGAAGTAGACTGATTTGACTACAACAGTTTTGTATTGAATAAGATTTTAAAAGAAAAAAATAATGTTTTAATAACAGAACGGTTCTACGATTTTTGTTATTTTTTATAATTATAGCATTTTGACAATCCCATATGTTTTATTTTATTTTTCAAAGATACACCTGATTTCATACAAAATGACACATATTCGTCACATTTATTATACAGGGTGGTCCAAACCTTGACGTCAAAAAATTTTTTTTAGGTTCCCTCCGTCATGGGCTATCAGAATATACCCCATGTATGTTAGCCGATTTTTTGTAGTTTTCGAGTTATGAATTTTAGAAAAATTATTTTTGAGAAATTCTGGAATGAAGAAATTTATTAATAAAAAAAAACTGTTGGGTTCTTTAACTAGTTTCTTTTTGCAAAAGTATTACTACAAATAAAGCATTTACTGACAAAAAAATTAGCGTCCTCACTTTGATACAAGTAGGATAAAAAATACAAAATTCAAAATTTTACGTTAAAAATGCATCAAAATAGCATTAATGTACTTACATAAAAAAAATAAAACATATCCCAAGGATTTTCGGTAATGTAAAGACTGCCCTAGACCTTAAACCTTCGTTAAAGCAAAAAAAAGTGATACTTAATAATGAGGATTTTTCGGAGTAGTCGGTCAAATAAACTTAAAAAAAACTTCAAAATTTTTAATTTAAGAATAAAGTGAAATTTCGTCTGTTTTGTTGTTCTTATCAATAAACAAAGACAGAAAATACCACGAAAACTCAATTTGTGTAGTTATTCAAGTAATTTTTTACTACTTTAAAATTTTAAGTTTTTTTAATAGTAGTAGTAGTTTATTTGACCGACTACTCCGAAAAATCCTCATTATTAAGTATCACTTTTTTTTAGCTTTTACGAAGGTTTAAGGTCTAGGGCAGTCTTTACATTACCAAAAATCCTTGGGATATGTTTTATTTTTTTTATTTAAGTACATTAATGCTATTTTGATGCGTTTTTAGCGTAAAATTTAGAATTAGGTATTTTTTATCCTACTTGTATCAAAGTGAGGACGCAAAATTTTTGTCAGTAAATGCTTTATTTGTAGTAATACTTTTACCAAAAGAAACTAGTTGAAGAACCCAACAGTTTTTTTTTATTAATAAATTTCTTCATTCCAGAATTTCTCAAATTTTTTTTTTTCAAAAATTCATAACTCGAAAACTACAAAAAATCGGCTAACATACATGGGGTATATTCTGATAGCTTATGACGTGAGGAATCTAAAAAAAATTTTTTGACGTCAAGGTTTGGACCACCCTGTATAATCCTAGTCACATAAAAGCCGAGAGACCTTTATAACGCCCAAATAATTTGTAAAATAAATTATGCTTAAAGTATACCTCTCTGAGAATATAACCAACTTTGTTCCAACAAAAATCTGACAGGCTCATTTAAAACCTTAAAATAAGCGACAGAAAGTTCAGGACTCAACACTGATGGTGTTATAAAGGAATCTCGGCTTTTATGCGAGCGTACTCGATTTTTACTCAGGACTTTACGCTGATAGTGTTATAAAGGACTCTCGGCTTTTATGCGAGTGTACTCATTTTTTATCCAGGACTCAGGAGGTTATAGCAGACTGCACCGCTTTGTAAATTAATACACTTACTTGGGTATGTTTTTCGACTTTTACAGTATGTGGCACATTAATACCTAAGTAAGTGTATTATTGTGTGTGTGTGTGTACACAAATTAATGAACTTGGGTATGTTCTTCATCTCTTACAGTATGTTTTATAGAGTGGGTATAATTTGTAATCTAAGCCAGGTTTTCGTCAAGGTAACCTTGGTTCTTCACAGGCAATGTCGTTGGAATATAATTTAGTGGTCGACCATCCGCTACTTGGTCGGAAACCACCAAAACTGGTACAGCAACCTTGGTAGGAAGTTTTCTTGACGATGACGTTTTATAAGAGCGGTATTTCATTGCGAATAGCTTGAATGCTTAAACAATCTGACATATTTAATTTCACCAACGTATTCATTCCCCATTTAGTCCATACATGTAGATAGCTTTTTAATAAATATACAAAGTGCCTAAGCGCAAATGCAATGCAAGTATGAATCTTAAATCAAACGTACATTATTCGCTCTAGTATTGAGGAATCTGAAGACAATACAAACACAATCCTCAATTGCACATAATCCAACATTCCCCTCTCAAAATCCAACTTTATGACATTTCTAGACGTCAGAACACCTGTCTTATCTTATCACTGAAGGCGAATTAGCCCCGTAGAACAAACAAATCCCCCTCCTGTGGACTATAGATAATAGGTAACTGTATCTGATACGGCTCTTAGGGAGGAGGCTTATACGACCCCATTTGCGTTCCGCTGTAGCTACGCTAGAGAGGCGACGAGAGGGTTTGATATAAACTAGTTTTTCTCAAACTTATGATTCATATTATACTATATTAATTTAAGCTTTCAAGATTATCACTGATATTTTAACGATAAATGGGTCTTTATCGATCCGTAAGTTGAGGCGATTAAGACCTGTTTGTGGTTAAAATATGACAAAACATTGCTTTGTATTTCTTATAATGAACCGCGAAGAACAGGCGTGGACAGGCGTGGACAGGCGTTCCTCACACTGGTCTTATGTATGCCTAGGTACTATTTCACTACATAGTATAAAATAAAGTCACTTTTTCTGTCCCTATGTCCCTTTGTACGCTTAAATCTTTAAAACTACGCAACGGATTTTGATGAGATTTTTTTAATAGGAAGAGTAATTCAAGAGGAAGGTATTTATAATATGTAGGTACAGTACAGCCGGGCGGGTCGCTATTAAGTATAACATAGAATCATATCATAGGACAGTGCCCCCCCCCCCCCCCCTGACGAAGTCCTGGATCCGCGCCTGGCGAAGAAATTTTACGCGCTTGATCAAACTAGAGATTTTTTTCATACAAAAAACGTTTACACTATCTTTGGGTTTAGCGCGCACCTAACACTCTGTCTCCTCCAATGTCACTGTCACTATTAATGTTTCCTCTCCTACGCTACGGACAGTGGAGTTTATAGAGTTCATTTTACTTTATATTTCGTAAATCCCACCTTTATTTCAACCGGCTCTCGCTTAGCCGTCAGTACTTAGGTATAGTCCATTTCAAATACGAAGGCCCGAAGCCATTCTAAGCTTTTGTCATTTAATTGGTCCACTACAATTTGGCACGTGTCGTACATCGATGTATGCAAAAAATATCACACCACAAAAGGGTATGGACAGGTATCTTTTGTTACCAGTGATCCTATTGTTAATGCCTAATGATTTTGTCAAGTTGAATCGGGCCTTCGTATTTAAAATGGGCTTTACGTCAGCAATAGGACGTATATCAATTTTATAATACATAAAATTGTTGTTAAATAAATGATGACAACGGGCGACAAAGCAGTGCATGAGCTCTCTCATCCCTTATCGCTGTTCCCTACACGCTTAACTACAGGCGTCGTAGGCGCAAGATAATTCCGGGATCTCGGGTTTAGCGCGCACCGATCATTCACTGTCTCCTCCAATGTCACTGTCACTAGTGCCACATACAAGCGCCTGTCATAACTTTTCTGTATTTGTATCTTGCTTTCTGTATCTTCATTACATATATGTAGGTATAAAACAAAGTCGCTGTCGATGATCGTCCCCGTGTATGCTTAAATCAAGTTAAATCTTTAAAACTACCTACTCAACGGATAGCGATGTGTTTTTTTTTGTAGGTAGCGATTGAAGAGGAAGGTTTTAGTATCAG
>JALPQI010015611.1:0-22121 GCA_025490895.1 Thaumatotibia leucotreta | reverse complement strand
CTTGTTCGGTAAGGCTGCTAAACCCTTTACCATACTTATATGCTACAGATCGTTTTTATTTGCAATTTTTTTTTGACATGGCAAATATGTAACAATTATGAATCATATACGAACATATTTTGATTTAATAGTAAACATTTTTTTAATAAATAATTTTAATATATTTTTTTAATTTAAACTTTATTTAAATAAAATTAAACGGAGTCGCGAGGCGTTGATGCGGGCTCAGTGCTTGATAATGGAGACCTAGGCTTTCCGAAACATGTTGCACGTAGTGTGTGACTGTTCCATGTTCATGTTTGAACAGTAAAATCACTTACATTTGTAGTTAGATTTGTTATTCATCCATAATTTATAACAATTGCATTCTGACGACACTTTGGTGTGTAATAAATACATTTTATGATTATGTATTCTCAGAAACCTGAAATAAATATTGTTTGTTCTATCGTAAACAAACAATAATATTTTGTTATGAAATATTAATGTTTGTTGATTGTGACATTAATGGCAAATGGCAACGTCATTTGTTGTTAAAGCCGTATCTCACCTTTCACGACATTGTATTGCGATAAATCCGATGAACATATTTATTTTATTTATTATTTAATTTTATTTTACAAAATATTAAATTAATTGGTAATAATATCAACAATTTACGTTTGTTGTAAATTGTTGTATTCAGTTTAATACGGGCTTTTTATTATACATGTCTGGTTTCACATATTTTTATTTATCAAATTCAAATATTCAAAATTTATGAAAGTATTTTCGACAGATTTTGTCATGAAATTTCGGTATAAAAGGCTGGGATTTTTCATAGAAAGGGTTCTTGCGTTTTGAGTTTTACTGTTAAAGGGCCTTCTGGCTTTTGGTTCTTGCGTTTTGACCGCGAAAGGGTAAAGACCCTGTCTCTTCAGTGAAGGAATCTTTGGAGGGCGAAGCTTTGCCCAAATTGTGTTGAAATTTTAGAATATATTTGTCTTAAAGAATTATTTTATTAGCTGGAAATTATGGTAAGCTAATCTGATTCCTTGTAAATACTAGTCATATATATATGTATATATCATTCACAATACACGGGGTTGCGGGTTATTATAACTCTCATTCTAAAGTAACGTTAAAATCTACATTCTCTAACAAAGCCTAATAATATAATTCAATTCTGGGCTGTTGTTAGTTAACTTGTTTTGGTTTTCTAGGTTCTCTGATTCTCTAGTGTGGGGGGCGTCAAGCGATGCACTGTCTACTATTAAAGGTGTTCACTATAATATAAAAGTAACAATGATTCTGTCAAGTTGAGTCCAGTAGCTACAGACTGATCCAAAGAGTTTTGGGCAGACTGTTTAAGGTCCAATTGCGAGGCGAAGCAGTGCATTGGATCTTATAGAGCAGAAGGAACGCTCATCTTGATTGTTCATTCAGAGAGAACGAATGTATCAATCATCATTATTATTAACAAAAGTGCTTGCTTTTCACCTTTAGACCATGGAGAATTTGAGTATTAGCTGTAGCTAGGCTTAGCTTGGGGTTAAACTGCAATATAATGATACGCGTATGAATACATGTTTGCATTGCAGTTAGGTTCCGAAGCACTGTAAAATTTAGCTAGGAGTAGTGAGGAAGCCCAACTGACAGAGTTAACTCTACACTGGTTGGTTTAGCGTACCTCTTTACCCCACCCAAAATTGCTGGAATTGTTAATTTAGCTAGCAGATGTGTTAGGGTTAAAAGTACTAAATTTGTTAGAAATTCCAGTCAATTGACAGAGGTCACTTAGATGGTCGGGGATATTCCTCTCTGAGGAATTTTATTTTTAATGTTTCATTCTTCACATTATATATTCTATAATCTACATTACTCATTGTTCTACTAATCAATAAACTTCAATTTCAGTGCTTAATAATGTCAAAACTATCTATCTTAATATTCCCTCAAATTCAATAAAACAATGTCACGTTTTCCTTTCAATAAATGTCGTTTTTCTCTATTACTACATGTTCAAATATCTATTTGTTTTGTGTCCAAAGGTTTAGCTTGTTTCACATTAAAGAATCTCTGTTACTATACGGTTCACAACATAGGTGTCCTACCCTAGACTAGACGATCATTGGCCAAATTAATATCTAAGTTTTCAATTTATTATCAAGTTTCAAATTTATCCCTAAGTTTTAAATGTTATATTTAACTGTATAAAATTTAAATTTAATAAAAATATATTATTCATTTAATCGTTTTATTTAAAATTAGGGGGGGGGGGGTTATTTACAAGTGACACGTGAGTTTAACCGTTTAGTTATATTTATAATAATAAATGGATCAAATACGATACAATTTCTTTTATTCGTTTCCCCATAATACAATATCATTACAGGAGCGAACACCCAATGCGAAAATGTACCAATAAGTATGACAAAGAAAAATGCTTATTGTAGTCAATTATAAATTGTAAGAAATTGTATACAACGCTCGTTGTACACGAAAACAAGTCTACTTTTTTGGCTATACGGTTCAATATATTGACTGATCTGACAGATATGTCGGGATACGGTGTCAGTTTATTCAGTTCAAGGTACTTAGACTAGACAAGTTGCCAATCACTAACGCTTAATCGTCAATTGTAAGCGAAAGGCTGCTAACTGTCTTTGTCGCACTAATACGAAAGAGTGACAGAGAGGGAAAACTACGATACGCTACTAAGCGTTAGCGATTGGCAACTTGGCTAAGCATCCTGTTCAGATGAGTTTATTGCTAAATAAAAATATACATTTTTATTTTTCTGTGAGAAATAGTTCGATATTTATCTGTCGGCAATAGATTTCCCTTAGCGAAGAATCGATACATCAAACCAATGTCATGTTATGAGTATAATTTTTATTGGTAGTTTCCCAGGCGTAGTATAAATAAAGTTTCGAGTTAAGAAGCCGAAAAGTTTCGTTCTCATCGTGAACGATCGTGAATGTTTTTCCTATAGTTTGGCGTTTTGTGTGACAGTAATGTATTTGTGGAGCCCGATTGAGATGGAGATGACGTTTGGGTACACAAATAAGCTTGATTGTACTTACCCTTGCATGTTATCGTATAGTCAGACCATAAATCGAGATTTTCTCGTTTGCATAGGTTTATACTCATCATCATCAGCCTATGATAGTCCACTGCTGGATGTAGGTCTCTCCTATTAACTATGCGTATAAACGCATTAGGAGGTAAATGCCAGTAATCGCCACACTGGGCAAGCGGATTGGCGATCGCAGTAATGTGTCCACTATGATGATGCTGCTGCTCATCATCAATCTTTTATCAAATAGTGGTCAATGACACTTCAATCCCTTAGTCGACTCTTACGACACCCGCAGGAGGAGTTGGGGTGGTGACAAATGTATTCTTACTGTCGTCATCACACTGGCTGAGGTTTATATGTATTAAAGAACAGTAAAGTTTAATGCTAATGGAGTGGTTATTTTGATTCATGATCAAAAAACTATGTTTTCTTTTGAGGAGTAGGTATATGAAATAAAACTATTCCTCCATTGTCAGTCGCCCGCAGACCACGAACCCTGTGTGTTCGAAACGTCAAGATGAAGTTAAATTTAATTAATATACGCGAGTATATCCGTTTTCATAGTTTTATTACATGTAATCCTCGTGGTAACAGAAGGAAATATTGAGTAGGTATATGTTTAGATAAATACTAAACGTTTCCACAAAATAAATTCTTAATTCTTACGCCAACGAGAGCATTCAATCATGTCGTCTACCGTCATAAACAAGATTTCACGAACATTGTAGCTGACATATTTAATTCCCTTTCATTATGTGCGAAATTACACGGTAATAACGTATGAATTTCAATATAAAAATTTGACAGTATAATTTGGGAGTATTTCAATTTTATACTACAAGTAAAAAGTATTTTTCTATAAGTAAAAAAAATAGTGGCGTAATAAAAAAGAGACCTATACCCAGGACACGGGCTGAACAGATAGAAAAAAATTACCCTTTCGCGGAGTAGGCAATTAAAATAACATTACAGATAATTGAGGAAAGTCTACAAAAAATTGAAATCTTATTCGTTGTGTCATCTATTAAAATGCAATAATCATTTGACATCAGTTTCATAAGACTTACTTTCGTATTTAATGTTATTTCCATTAAATACTTACTATCTGCCTGAGACCATGGGTGTAACGTCATGCCCGAAACGTCAGGATAATTTTAAACGTAAGATGGCGCTATTAAGACTCGTTTGTCGTTAAAATATGAGTAATAATCGTGAAATTCAAAATGAATGTATAACTATCATGCTATTTTAACCTAGGTAATATAAATTTTGATTAAGGCTTTTATAGCTAATAGCCTATATCTATAGTTTCCCCCACTAAAAATACGGCGGTGCATTATTGTAGTCTATCAAACAGGTATCGAACACCCTAATCGAATTAGCATCGAGGGCTTCCTTTATAATCTAATTCTAAAACCCTTCCTTTCGAACGTTCGTGATCGATTGGGCATCACCGATAGACAGCAATGTGAGCGTTTTTGCAAAATCGTCCGAGTTTGTTACTAATCATGTAAGGAATTGACTTGTATCTTTATAGGATTTTTTTTTTCATATATTTATTTTCAAAACTACAATTTATGTACACAAATTAAATCTCTTAACCTAAACTGTATCTAAGATTGGCCCTTGTGGCAGTTGTGGCATTGTACCGAGGATGCTGGCGGCAATTCATCGCTGTATCGCAATACTGAAGCGTTGTGCGAGGAAGTCGCCAGCTTTTTGGTCTTTAGTTACGTCAACCCGACGTTTCGCGATCTCAGCAAACAATTTTGCTGGGAGCCCCATGAACCTAAAGTTTCTACTAATTAAATGTCTAGCCGTCTTTATGACATGCCACAAAATGAGACTTTTTTTAATATCAATAACTCTATTATATAGGCTGGAGTGGCCGAGTGGTTGCATCAGTCGCGAAAGCTGAGGACGTGGGTTTGAATCCCACTTCCGGCGTTGGTAAACTTCGGTATTTTTTATTTGGTACATCCTCCTACGGCCCAAGGCGAAATTTGGCTCCTAGTCATTGCATACCACGGTCCTACCAGTAGTAGTATTGTTTTATACTCGTCCAGACCCAAACATTAAGATCACATTTCTTTAATGTTATTGTACTTGTATGCCACCAACAGCTTTGAGGCATATTTATTATCAGTTTATGATGCCTTTATGGCCAACTTGAATTTAATATCATCATCATCACATCATCAGCCTATGTTAGTCCACTGCTGGACGTAGGCCTCTCCTATTAACTATGCGTATAGACGCATTAGGAGGCAAATGCCCATAATCGCCACGCTGGGCAAGCGGTTTGGCGATCGCAGTAACGTGTCCGCTATGATGACGCTGCTGCCCATCATCAATCTTGTAGAATGGTCAGTGACACTTTAATCCCTTAGTCGACTCTTACGACACCCGCAGGAGGAGTTGGGGTGGTGACAAATGTATTCTTACTGCCGTCACCACACGACAATTTAATATATATCTATATATATAGTTTTTATTGAATACGCCAAATAGCGCGAAATTTGAAAGCAAAATGTCGGCTTTTGTAATAAGTCCAACTGGTAGGACCGTGGTATGCTATTACTATTAAATACAGCCGTTGAAGAAGTTGGGTCTGAATGACCAAGTTAATTATTACTATAGCAAGGACCTTGGGCCTAAGAAGGCTATGACATCAAATAAATATTTAAATTCATATACATAGTAGTGCTACTATTCAAAAATACAACTCAATACATATTTAATAAAACAATTTGACTTGTTTCACAAAATATAATATTGAAAAGAAAATATTCTGTAACTACATCGCTATTATTGCTACCTGTTACATGAATACTACGTAAACCTATACAGTAAATGGCGGAATGCCTCTCCGTAACTTTCTATATACGGATACGGAACAAAGCTGCAGAAATCAAATATTTAAATTCATATACATAGTAGTGCTACTATTCAAAAGATATTTAATAAAACAATTTGACTTGTTTCACAAAATATAATATTGAAAACGTTATGTAACTACATCGCTATTATTGCTACCTGTTATATGGATACAGTACGTAGTAAACCTATACGGTAAATGGCGGAATGCCTCCGTAACTTTGTATATACGGATACGGAACAAAGCTGCAGAAATCAAATATTTAAATTCATATACATAGTAGTGCTACTATTCAAAAATACAACTCAAAAGATATTTAATAAAACAATTTGACGTGTTTCCCAAAATATAATATTGAAAATGTTCTGTAACTACATCGCTATTATTGCTACCTGTTACATGAATACAGTAAACCTATACGGTAAATGGCAGAATACCTACATAACTTTCTACATACGGATACGGAACAAAGCTGCAGAACTGTCAATCCGAGACACTGATAAACTCGTTAGTGTCCTCCAGACGAGTCCGTTGATGCAATATTAATAGCTTCTCGAATGTTCAGACTAAGTCGATAGCTTGAGGGAACTAGTAGGAACCTTTTAAGTATTATCTTTGGTTACCGCGATGATTACACATGAAATAAAACTATGAAAACGGATAAATTCGCGTATTTTAACTAATTTTAACTTCATTCCGACGTTTCGAACACTTTACAGGGTTCGTGGTCTGCGGATGACTGACAATGGAGAAAAAAAATTTTTTTTTAATTTATTGTCTGTGGTTTAGTATATTTTTCTTTGTGGGTAGTTTTGCACTTATCTTTCTTATTTTGATGGAGGTAGATTTATCAAATTTCCTCCAATTGTCAGTCATCCGCAGACCACGAACCCTGTAAAGTGTTCGAAGCGTCGAAATGAAGTTAAAATTAGTTAATATGCCCGAGTTTATCCGTTTTCATAGTTTTATTTTAATCTTTTAAGACATTTTACACTAATCGACCTAGTCCCACGGTAAGCTCAATTAAGACTTATGATGTGGGTACCAGGCGACGATATATATAATACATAGATACATATAGATACTTAAATGGGTAGTTACCTCCTAATGCGTCTACACGCATAGTCAATAGAAGAGGTCCACTTCCAGCAGTGGAGATAGACTGATTACGTGTTTACAAATAAATACATCATCAGCCATGACCAAATATTTGTGATAAATAAATACACTAATAATGCCCTCGCCGGTATTCGAAACCAGAACGTCCAACTTTGTAGGCAGGGTCACCACCAACTGAGGAGTGTCTTTTCAAAAGAGCTTATTTCCACTTTCAACTTTTTTTTAACTATGAATGTAGTTTTGCTAAAAGTAGAGAAATACATATATACTTTGAGTTTCAAGTTCTAATAAGTCTTCTTGTCCTCAAAAAAACTAATTTAAAAATCTAAGTCCGGATCAAAAGGGTTTATTTCTCTCTTATAATATGAGAAACAAATAGGCCTTTTATAAGTATGTATTAAACATTCTTTTTTATCTACGTTGAATCAGAACTATTTGTAGGACTCTAAAATTTAAATTCTAAAAAAAAGGATGTAGAAAATTTGCTTAAAAAACAGTTTGGAGACGACTGGACTAGGTTACCGGAGCTGGTTTGGTATAGAACCGTATTAGATAATAATATATGTAATCTATCAGCAAAAGAAAATCGAGACGAAGTCGAATGTGATTGTTGTGAAGATGATGCAGAAGAAGTTCACGTTTAAAATGTATTCTGCTTAAACTTAAGTTAGCTTTTTGCTGTAGTAGTTGTTAAGTGTTAATTTCACAATAAAAATGTATCCGTTTCAAAAGAGTTTATTTCTGTGATGTACAAATCAAAAAGGTTTATTTCTCACAAGGCCGCAACAAAACGGCTTAATTCCCAAAAGTTCGCATCAAAAGGACTTAACTCTGGAAAAAAATGTTAATTAACATAATTAAGTAGTTAGATTAAGCAATGTATGTAGTGCCATACCATTTCTAGCAACTTAATTTAATATAATATCGAGAAAAAAGCTATTATTTCGAAATGGAAACCGTGGATTTATGTTTTTCCCCATTTCCCAAAATAAGTTATAAGTGGAAATAAGCCCTTTTGAAAAGACACTCCTCAACTAGGCTACGCAGGCTGATAAATCATTTTATCATGTTTTGGGGGCAAACAAATGCGTTAATTATTCAACTAATTCTTATTGTTATTTTGTGCGGTCACTCAAGGAAATGAATGCAGTCATTCATGAAAATTTGAATTTAAACTTTCGTGAGACATAAATAAATATCTTGGGACATCTTACACAAATCGACCTAGTCCCACGGTAAGCTCAATTAAGGCTTGTGATGTGGCTACCAAGCGACGATATATATAATAGATAGAAACTAAATACATAGACTGCCCATAAATTCAAATTTACCCATAAATTCAAAAGTATGAAAATGGACACAATTAAAAGAAATTCTACGATAACAGAATTGCGGTAAGCGTAGAGGTCAAGTTACATTGGTTTGCCAAGTTCTCAACTATCTGCAAGTGACGGCATGCAACCTCGCCGACATATAATTATGTAACTACTCCCTTCACAAGTTTTACATTATTCATATTTAAAGAGAATCTTCTAATGTGAACCTTGAAAGTTTCACACGAAGTTTAGTTTACTAGTAGTCAAACTTCTCTTCCCTGTTTCCAAATGACAAGTAACAGAGGTAAACTTGAAATTAAAAAAATCTGTAATGTACACGTCCACGTCGAAGATACTCCTGACGAGGATCCTCTTAATGGGTCGAAACATGTCGAGCAATCATCGACTTAAATAACGTGAGAAACCCAAATAGCTGAATATTTTAAAATATTTTAGTCCAATTTCAGTTGTAATGCTAACATAAAACAATACAAACATTTTTACTCAAAATAATTGTGAAGCTATGAATAGCATTCTATTAACCAATGTTTATATTATGTATTACAGACCTATATCGTTCCGAATAGACTAAAGATTTAGGCTAAATAATTAGAAACTAAACAGTAAAATCGTAAACTAGATATTACAAGTACCTCAAAGATTTCTACAAAAAGAGGTCTTTCCGGAGAATAATGTAATAAGACTAATAAATCAATTTTGTACGTGCCGCGGTTACGGCTAAAACGCCGTACGTCTACTGAATGACAAGCGACGGGCTTTTCTAACTCTAAATAGCAAGAAAATATCAGATTCATCAATATCTAAAAAAAAAACATTACTACATCCCATTATTTATGTTTTATTAACCGACTTAAAATAAGGAAGTTCTCCATGCGCCTGATATTTTTTGTATAACGATACTCGTATGTTACTGGATATAGGTACCTCTGACATTTGAACCGATTTTCATTTTTTTTATCGTACAGGCATAATCCTGGGATGTCCCATGTGCCGTTGGCACCAACTCGAGGTCTGATGGTGGGATCTTAGACAAATCGGTTGAAGTCGGTTTTTTTAATTTTTTAATTTGGTGATTTATGATTATGCTACTAAAAATCAAGTCAAACCCGGTTTTTTTTCTTACACAATAATCAATAAGTTATTCCAAGTTTATTAACAAACATGAACCAATGACACATTTAAAGTAGTCTTTATAATACAAGGTCTAACTACTACATCGCAAACTTCACCGCAACCGCGCCGCAACTAGGCCACAGAGTGGCGACACAGTAGCGACACGCGAACGACTTCGGAAACTTGTGGCGATGTACTCGCTCGAGTGTCGCTCCCTATTACACGAAACTTTGCGTTGCTAATTGTTTAACCTGCATGTTTGTAGCGTAGACACGCGAAAGCTTGGTTATGAAAATATTGAAATAAAATCTAAATATTTATGATAAAACTATCTATGATACTGATCTGTAAACGTCTACGATATAGTTATTTACATATATCGTCTCATAAAGTTTACTACACTGACGCATTGGGTAACTGTCATGATTTTATTTTATTTTTTATTTTATTGATTTGGGAAACAAACAGCATACAATCATTCTTATAGTCTACAAAAGTATGTTAACACATGAGCCAAAACAGTTTCCACTGAAAGTAAATATATACAATTTGCTCTGAGAGACAAACATGCGATTAAATCCAAAATGTAAGTACATCAATTTAACAAAACGATAAAGAAAAAAAAATTGAAGCTATGATAGTTGTATTGGTACTTGAAATAAAATAAAAAATAAAAATATTACCTAGAATACAAGTGTGCAAAACTGGAATGAACTTACCGTGGGACTAAGTTAATTTCAGTAAGATTGTCCTAGCATTCCAGGATATTTATTTTCGAATTAGTTAGCTAAACCACTAAAAATATTTACAGTGAATAAAAATCACTAGGATCAAGATCGGATAGGTAATAATTCCTTTTTGAAACAAAATAAAATCCCAGTTAGCGTGCTAAAAATAAACCAAATCAGAACATAATCGTCAATCGCTCAAATTATAAGTCCTTCGTAAATTACACGTAACTCCCACAGGTACGCGATCCAAAAACAATACGATCAATTACTCGCACAGAATTACACATCCCAATACATGTAACATTAAAACACGATTCTGCAATGTACGGTCTCAAATATATGTCAACGATTTTAAACCTTAATGCTCACGATGTACGTTCCCATATGTGTATATAGTTACACTCATGAACGATTCTACCTGTATGGCTGGACTCAAAAATATATCAACGATTTTAAACCTTATGACCCAGACATACGTTTCGAGGCGTCTACATATTATTAGGTCTCATGTGGCTGGATCCGTTTTTCGCTGCAAAAGGCTGGTGATTTACAATCAACAAGTATGTCCCAGGGCAAATATGGCGGCAAATTCATTGATATTTATGCACATGAGAGTTGAATTGAATAGCGAATTGGAGCAATATTTTATGATCACGTTTTTAAAACTATAATGTATGGGTCGCGCCGCGTGAAATTTACGATCGCGCTAAGTTATTTATTCTATGGAACTAAAAGCTGCCGGTATAAGTGAATTTTTCGCTGGGGAAATGACATTATTTTTGCTTTACAGTACTGTAAAAATTCACTGAAATAAATTGAAATATGTAAAATTTCCGCGTAACGATATACTACGAAAAATATTTAACCTAACTGTTTCGCACATTATATCAGTTACACCTTAAGTTAAGGTTGCGTTTCCACCAGAGATGTGTGAGGATGTGTTTCCACAACAACACATTTTGATTTAATAAAACAGTTTGAGTTATTCCACAACGTAAATAATGTAAAGCTTATTATTAGGCTGCGTTTTCACCAGAGAACCGTTGAAGAAGCGTTGACACCTATTAATTGTCATGTGTATGGAAACACATCCTCACACATCTCTGGTGGAAACGCAACCTTAACGTAAGGTGTAACTGATATAATGTGCGAAACAATTAGGTTAGGTTAGGTTAGTTATAAGCTGGAGTGGCCGAGTGGTTTAGGTATCAGCCGCAAAAGCTGAGGACGTGGGTTCGAATCCCACCTCCGGCGGCGTTGGTAAACTTCGGTATATTTTCTTTGGTCTCTGGCACCTAATATTTAACTTTTACATTATTAAAATGCAGACATGGTAAGTGACCCGTTTTAAAAAATGCTAACAGTTAAATAGTTCTTCCAAAGTTCTGCCAACTACATGACTATCTTATTATCTGTGGCAGTGAATAAATAATTTCGTTTTATGTATTTAAGTATACATGTGAATATCTGTCTAATATATACATCGCTCAATCTACTACTAAGCCTTAAATGATCTCAACGTGATTATATCGATATTTAAAAATGTTCCATTATATTTATTTAACGGACTGCTCACGAATTATTAAACACGTATCAAAACATATACCTTAAAATGGCATCGGGCTGTTTATTAGTAAAATAGCAAATATTGTCCCTCCCGTGATCCGCAGCGCCGGGCGCGCAGCACGCTCGCAAACATATAAACGTGTTTACACCGTGTTTGCATGTTTGTTACTACATGGAGATTTACTGCATCAAAAGGGCTGGCGCATTTTTTATTTATTTTGGAGATGAACTTAGGTACACCGTGAAAACTACTTGGAAACTTACACGAGGAAAATCATGGCAAACCTGCGACCATATATAACATGAACGTCTTAACAAAATTGTTAAATTGTGCCAAGATGGGCAGGACATAGCGCTTTTCTTAACACCGCGCATATTTCGACACAACAACTTTGACAAACGTTTATAGAATAATAGCCAATGAAAACTTTGATGGACCAATCACAACTATTTTTAAATGACAGTTTAAGTTTTTATAGGTTGATATTGAGATTCATTACCGTGATGCTTTGAAGAGGGGGTGACACTTGTCAACTAAATTTTAGGACCGTTTTTGAAAGGCAATTTTATATGGCGTGCGGCTTCCATGTTTTATTTGTTCGTATTCGCAAACCAAATGCGGAGACCAGATCTCAACGAAGATGGCGGCACGATTTCGACGTTTGCAGATTGGTTTTTGGACTTTATGAATTAATCGGTTGTAATCATAAGACTGATGTAATTGTAATGTTATCTGGGTTTGGTGGCTTTTCAAATATGATGTTATCTGGGCAAAGGGATCCATCGACAATGTGATCCCTTTGCCAAGATAACATCACATTTGATAAGATTGATCCGGTGTTGCAATAGATAGAAACGCGTCGAAGAAATATAACAATTGCAAACCATTGGGATATGGGCTCTCGTAGCCCTAACGTTTAAAATGTCTACCGGTAAGACTCATAACATGGTTTTTAGTTTGACCCATTTTGATATCTATTATACAATCATATCCTTGCATAGTTAACTAACTATGCAAGGGTCAAACTCGAACTCGTAGCCTATTGATGACTAAAGTTTTACCCTGTATTTGTGACCACAATCCACTTGGTTTACAACATGGTACAAATTAGTTCAATAAATAACTTGTTTGATCAAAGTATGCAAAACTAATCCTAGAAACGTAAACTTTTCCAAAGTTTAAAACCTTATTCGAACTGAATATTTTATAAGTTATTGGTGCCACTAAGTGCAGTTCATTCATATTGAGCAGAAGTGGCCTTGCGATGGTTGCGACTACTAAAAACATGTCCCATTTAGATTCAATTTTACATTAGTTGCAGTTCAGTTGCCCTCTGATGTACGAGTATTAAAATAAATAAATATTTTTTGGGACATCTCACACAAATCGACCTCGTCCCACGGTAAGTTCAATTAAGGCTTGTGATGTGGGTACCAGGCGACGATCGATAGATACATCATCCTCATCATCATCATATCAGCCGAAAGACGTCCACTGCTGAACATAGACCTCCCCCAAAGATTGCCATAATGACCGGTCCTGTGCCACCCGCATCCAGCGGACTCCTGCGACCTTCACCAGGTCATCAGTCCACCTTGATACGTATAGATAGATACTTAAATACATACTCGTAGACACCCATGACCAAGGAACAAATATTTCTTATAAGTAAATACACATTTGAGGACATAGAGAAGTTACTGAGAGTTGTACAGTGAATGTAAGCATTTGTTCAACATGTACACACTACACACGTATAGACACACACACATAGATACCTATACATATACACATACACATATGTATACACAAATTATTCAAATCTTCATTCATTCATATATATTGATAGGTTACTTTAAGTATCTTTTCCGAATTTTGGTTACCTGCAGTACAGGCTATGCCTAGTGCAGGAACCAGGCTAACTATTGTTGTAAACCTATACCACAAATAAATGTCTTATGTCTTAAATAATGACCTCACCAGAATTCGAACCCGGAACCTCCAGCTTTGTAGGCAGAGGCACTACCAACTAGGCTACGGAGGCTGATATTGGAGCACGGTACTCAAAAATATAACATGTAGGTACTCTAACGCCATGGCAATAGAGGCCTGCTCAGATATTTGTGAGCGGTCTGGCTGCTTCGTTATATCAGACGGCGACTGTACTATGATAGCATTCATAAAATATAATATTGTCTCCAGAAATAATATTGGGTTGGGGATGAACGTGGCGTTTTTGGTCATAGACTTTAGTTGGTCTCTAATATTATAAATAAATAAATAAATATCTTGGTACATCTCACACAAATCGACCTAGTCCCACGGTAAGCTCAATTAAGGCTTGTAATGTGGGTACCAAGCGACGATATATATAATAGATAGATACGTATAGATACTTAGATACATACACAGCCACGACCAAGGAACAAACATTTGTGATAAATAAATACACAAAGAATGCCCTCGCCGAATTATTTAAGGAGTTACCTACTTAGATATATTTTATGTTTTCAACAGAGCAGTATGTAACAAAGGTTTTTTCACACTGAGTGTTATTCTAAAATAAACTTTATAATAAGACCACTCTGCCATCTGCTGCCGATTCATACACAAAATTCATTGTATGGAAAATATACTTTTTACAAAATTCTCCATGCAAAACACAAATTGCATAGGTAATGATTTAATCTATTTCTGTGAAACGTACCTAAGTTAAATTTGTTGTAATTTGAATGAAATAACGGTTAAATATCCTCGTACAAGAATAAATGGTATTGCAGTCGGAGAGCTCAATGAAAGTTTGTGTTGTGACGTGTCGTAAAGTGACCATTTGTCATCACAAATTCTGAAATTATTAATTTTGGTGCCTAATAACAGTAATAACTATATAAAATTGGTTCATGCAACAATTCGCAACCCAACCCGTAGTAATGTCACCATGCCAACTGTAATAGTCCCTTTTCAACACGTAATTACATTTTATACATAAACTAGCGACCCGCTCCGGCTTTGCACGGGTTATTACTCTTAATACAGATAAAATCCTTCCCCTAGAACCACTTTATCTGTTAAAAACTGGCCAAGTGCATGTCGGACCATGCTAAGTTATAGTCATTCAAAAGTAGCTGGGCCGATTATATGATAAATGATTTTAATTTAAAAAATTCTTGATTTTTTTCATATTTTTCGAACCCACGGATCAATAGTTAGAGGGGCGGATACACAATTTGTAAACAAATCTAAAAACTTGCATTATTATTTTCATAATCACGCACTTTTTTCAACACAATCTTAGTTTTATCATCAACTTAAAAACTGAAAACTTTTTTTCAAGATATTAATTTAGCGTAAAAATATGTCTGCGAACGTGTTTCATAATATGTGGCAAAAACGTCATAATACACGTATTTGCTGTGCAAAGTCAGCCATCTTTGTTTACTTTTCATTGATTACTGACAAACGGTGTAGTGATTATTGTGTGATATCTATTATGTATTTACAACCTTACAGGAATTCTAAATTTGAATTTCCTTACTCTCATAACGTCATCGACTTTAAGCCTAATTACAAAGACATAAAATCCACCTTAAGAGTGCTACTTTTAATAACTAGAAATTATTTTTATTTTTTTTATAACTTTACTAACTAATACAAAACATTTAAACACTAAACTATAGGCGCTCTGAGAATTTAAGACAAGTTTATGGACCTGACGCCTCAGTGATGCCGCCCTGGTGATCGTCATTACAGAAAACCCTCATTCAAAGCTGTGTCGATGGTTCACCTCTATACGAGTTCTTTATATCCGTAGAAGTACTAAGTTTAAAAGGGCATAAACGCCAGGCAATTTTCCTTTACTTCTGCCCTTTTGTTATTCGCCTGAATAGCAAATAATTGACTTTAATTAAATGGAACAGTAAATTTCCAAATGACATTTATTTATAAATCGAAGGTTTTCTGATTGAAATACGATGTTGACGTTATTTCAATAACTTGTTTTGCAAGGTTATTTGTCTTTTGAATTCATTAATTTATAGTTCAAGAATAAAATAAATATAATAAATATAGTAGGGGGAATACGCTATGTCACGGACGCGTTATGGAACGGACACTATTTGATCTCTTTATAAAATCTGCACGAACATATTCTTTTTTTTGATGACCATATCAATGATCATCAGTGTTGCCAATGACCAAAAAAAAAGAGAATATGTTTGTTCAGATTTTTTAAAGAGATCAATTAGTGTCCGTCCTATAACCCATCCGTTTCATTGCGGATTCCTTTATGCATGGCGCAGTCGGTAGGATTAAAAAAAAAATTGAGTTAGATCAAAGCTGGTGTGATATCACATATAAAGTCAGGCCATAAACATATTTCAAATCCTAACTTTAACCCATTTCGGTGAATATTAACCGTTTATATAGAAGTAATCAGTGTAACGGAGAGAGAAAATTGCGCAATATCACCGAGCCGGCCTAATTGCCGAAATGGCACAATTTCGCGGGTATTTAGGGATTTAAAGAGGAAAAAGTTTATTTTTCAATCTCATTTGTGATAATATTACCAACTATACACCGTGTTTTTATCGATTTAAAGGGAAGCGTATTTAGGTCATAAATAATCAATTTCTCTAAGAAACTAGTGTCTTAACTCTTACTGTTTTTGAGTTATTAAAAAATAAGTTTAATTACTGAACAAGTGTATGGAGGTTCCGGGTTCGAATCCCGGCGAGGGCATTCTTTGTGTATTTATCACAAATGTTTGTTCCTTGGTCATGGCTTTGTATGTATTTAAGTATATATATGTATCTATCTATTATATATATCGTCGCCTGGTGCCCACATCGCAAGCCTTAATTGAGCTTACCGTGGGACTAGGTCGATTTGTGTAAGATGTCCCAAGATATTTATTTATTTATTTATTTATTTATTTATTTAGTGTATAGTAACCTTTATTACATCCTAATGAAATTTATTTTGGCATGTGCCATCAGTCACCTGAGATCTTATTCTTAAGGTTCTCTCACACTTACCATTTCATTTATTATGTATGAAAACGAAAAAAATTTTTTTTTCGAATTCGACTAAAAGCAATATACCGGGTAGCTCCAATTAACGTACCAAGCAGCCTGTTAAATTTAACGGAATTAAAAAAAGAACACGGCGTATAAATAAATACATGTAAACTAGCAACGTGCCTCTGCTTCGCGTGGGTGCCATAAATGGTAATTGTGGGTTATCTATAAGAAAAAAAAACAGGTTTCCAAACCAATAAAAATATTTTGTCAAACAATAATAATAATATGGCTTATTGGCAAATGTGGCTCCATCATGTTTAATATATTTATAAAATATTATTCTAAGTACAACATTGAACTGTGAAGCTAAAATTACATTGTCAATCAATATTTATTTCTTATTCACAAATAAAGGCGTATTTGTTTATTGTATCGCATTGTTGTTGCTAGTTAATTTAGTTTAGACATCCAAATTCATCTCCAAAATCCTAAACTCCAACTAAATATTCGAATAAATTATGCTATAGTTTCATGTTATTTTTTATTCTTCTTTATCAGCTACAGATTGTTAGCCATAGTAATGTTAGCTCGAATTTTGTTTGCCCTTGGTGGCATTCCGGGTTTCAGCCATGCGTAAGTAAATTGGGACTAAACGTCATTTTTAATTTTGGACTGATTATTTTTTGGCATTACCCACCGTAATGTTATCTATAAGAATGCGACCAAACTGTGTGGTAAAAACCGATAAAATAAATCAAAAATGCATTAATGTTTTGAAGTGTAAATTTATAAATTATAAATATTGGGCCAAATAAAAAGCGACCAAGATAACCCAATGAAAACACCGCCAATTTCACAATTACTTCTTACTTAAAGCTTATTATAGTATACAAGTACTAAATTGATAAAACACCGTAGGAGTAATTTAGGCTACAATATTTTATATTTTTTTAAAGTCATCACATTACATTACAATATATACGCTTAGTGACCTAATATATCTCCAAGCGTGTATTATAATAATAAATTAAGTAATAATAGTGGCATTCGTCATTTAAATCGATTACTTTTTAATATAGGCGTCCATTAGACTACGGTCACTACTCATGGTCAAGCATAATGCTACTTGGTACAGAAAAAACGAAATAATCTGGTTCTACAATGCATTGTGGTCTGACTGAGTTTGTGATATATTAGCTGGTTATTTTTGTAAGACTAAGAGGGTGAATTAACTTTTTTCTGTCTTATTTTATTATCATAGTTACGGTCTCCTGAGACAACAAACACGGATGCATTACTCTGGTGTTAATAAGCCCTTTTTTTAATGGATCACCAACAAACATGGACTAAATTCATGTTTTCATAATTTGAGTAACATACTTTTGCATAAAACCAGCGTTACTCAGGAGATCGTAACCATGAAAATAACAGACCGAAAAAAGTTGATTCACATAAAAAATAAACCTTAACGACAATTATTGGATTTAGGTATATTAAATAAGTACATGTTATTTATACTAAAATTACCTACTTAAAATATGCAAAGCTTAAACAAAACACCGCCTTAATTTTTCTTCATAGTATTTTAGTTATTTAAGCTCCGCTCGAGTATACTGATTTAAATACCTAATAATATTGTAATATTTCAAAAAATACAATATTCTTCCAGTAATAATATAACTGCTTGCAACATAGCAAAATTTAATAATAAATTGATATTACATTACTTTCTACAAAGTAGGTATAATTACATTAATAGCTTTGCGAGCCAATCTGCGTTATTAAAGCATAGAAAATATGCCTTTGTCTTCATAGAGCGAGGCTGGGACACCATTGATTACATTTTATATACGCGACGCATTAAGCATTCCGTATACAAATGTACCTAGAGCCAGCTACTGAAGTAATAACTGAATATCTCACAGAAAAAATATGAAGTTCCGCTGATTCCAAGTAATATCTTTTTTTAAAGTGGCAATTTTTTGTTTTTAGGGTTCCGTAGCCAAAATGGCAAAAACGGAACCCTTATAGATTCGTCATGTCCGTCTGTCCGTCTGTCACAGCCGATTTACTCGGAAACTATAAATGCTACAGTAACTAAATTTAGTAAGGATATGTGTTGTATGAACCGCTACAGGATTATAATACTAAATTGTAAAAAAAACCATTGGGGTGGTGGCCCTCCATACATGTAACTGAGGTATAGAAAAAAAAATTTAGTTGTATATAAGCGTGTGGGGTATTAATAGAAAGGTCTTTGAAAATGATATGAAGGTTTATAAATCTAATTTTTATTTAAGCAAATCGTTTTCGAGATATCAGCTCTCAAAGTCTGAAAAATGTGTCCCCCCCCTCTATTTTTTAAACTACGCTATATAAAATTCAAAAAAAAATATATGTTATGCACATTGATAAACTCTATCAACGATTTTTGGTTTGATTAAATTATCTCCTATAGTTTTTGAGGTAGGTTGATTTAACTGTATTTTTTAATAATAAATTGATTATGGTACGGAACCCTTTGCGCGCGAGTCCGACTCGCACTTGGCCGGTTTTTTATTTATAGCATTTTGAGGTTTTTGCATCGGGCTCTTAAAAATTACAAGCCGGGTAAAATCAATCCTAGCGAAATAATTGTGCAGTATAAGTATTGAAGATTGATCGTCATAAAGATACTGCTAATATTAGATTTCAAAAAAGGTGTCACAGACCAATGTACGTAACGCTTATTAGTCTAATTACCTAATTACGAAACAGTGCTGTGATAGGTAGTTATTTGATATGAAATGACACTTAATTAATACAACGATTACAGTGGAGTACCTACACTAATAAAACCGTTGTACAAAATAAAAACGTATTATTTCTAGAAGATTTGTAATTAAAGTTCGAATTCGATTTGAGATTTTAACGCATCATGTATTATGAAAATTAACTTAGAGTTACAAGTCATTAGAAGTACCATTTGTTGTTACAAATTCGTGAGAGTAACAGTGCCTGAAATCATAATTTATAAGATTACAATATTAACCGTTTTCTACGTAATGGTAATATTACTTGTAAGCCTTTTTCCACCCCTACCGGCCGCAGGATCATTGCAAATGATTCCCAAATGTCGCCGAAAGCATTAACATCCAATTTGTGGCGCCGCTATAATTTAGCCGACGTCCGACACATTTGGACGAAACATTTAGATGATGATTTCTAAGTTATTTATTTTATTAACGTTATTAATATTTTTTTATGACACGAAGGTAGACAACTGAGCTCTCAGCCCACCTGATGGAAAGCAGGAACTGAGATATAGTAACTAAAAAATCGCCTATGCGCTGCCTGAGGACTTAGATGGATTGCCTCTATCTATTCCAGTAATTACACCGGCTATCTTACCCCCAAACCGAAACACAGCAGTGCAAGCACTGCTATTTAGCGGCAGGTTATAAGTCCATTTTAATAAAATATATAAAAAAGTTCGTGAGTGTATATATTACATCAAAGACTTAAATAAAAAATCAGTAGATTAACGTAATTAACGACCTGTTTCAGAATTCCCGGATAAATATATCCGTCAGATAAAACAATCGCTATTATTTTTCCAGGCATATAAAAAGACAGCTACATTTACCTGACAGATAGCTTATGTTGGTCCCGTTTTATCTATTTATCGTGCTACGCGCCGCTTTCACACTTGCATACTTGTTAGAACCTGACGGCAACAATGACAAACGATAAGACGCGATACCATCATATGCCTACAGATGTACATATTATTTTGTCGGGGATGGTGTTTAAAAAACATTGCAAATAAAGTCTATGCAGTTCGCAATTTTTCATGTTACACTTCTAGATCAAAATATCTACGATGACAAGTTATTTATACCTTAAGATAAATTTAAACAATCAACTTCAAAATAATTTATTGTAAGATAATAAATAATGTAATAATTTACATTGAGGTTATAATATTCTTAAAATATCGTGTTCCATAAAATTAAGTTTATAAATGCCAATGCTGCAATGTTCCCAAAAAGCTGACTGGCGTTATGCCTAATAATTTAACATTAGTCAATATGCTGATTTGGCAGTTTCTGCATTGAACCGATAGCAGATTACGGAAAGTTTAATTGACAGTATTATAAGCTTGTTAGAATAATGGTAAAATGCGTTAATATTATATTTTATTTATAACGATTTTAAGTACTGGATAGTTCGAATTTTAGATAAAACTATTAATTAAATAAAATTATATGGATACTGAACTTAAACATATACCTATCACAAAAATAAAGGAACCTTTTGATCAATTAATTGATCAATCTCTGAAAACTAAAGCAAATTATTCAGGTTTGTTCCTTCTAAATTCTATATTTTGTCCTTTTTTTAAAATATTTCTTTATATTTTCTGCCGATCATATAAAATTATTCAAAGATTAGGTTTTTTTTTATAACCTAATTATTTGAGTTTTAAATCTATTATTTGAACCAAAACACAGAGCAGCTATATAGTTAGGCGGGCGCGGGCTTCTCACTAAAGAAAGTACATCGACCTGTAACCACCTACATTATATCAAAATGTACCTACAAAATATATAGGTACTTGTACATTTCTTGATACATTTGGGCGATCATTGTGTCCATACGCATTGTGTTATACTATTCAAGCATTCCAATCGCGATTAATATTGAGCAGAAAATATATTTCGTCTCATTTTTACAAAGATCTTAATCTTGTCAATAGAATTGATGGGTATTATTGCGAGGATATCGTTGTAGTCATGATTTTAGTAAAATATTTGTAAAGGCCCACAACTTATGCCAAAAGGCATTCTCTACCAGTCAACTTTAAGGCAAAGCTGAGAAGTTAAATCATTATCATTTATCAATAAATGAGAAATGAGGCCTATTATAACGTCTCATGTGACTGTTCCATGTTCATGTTTGAACAGTAAAATCACTTACATTTGTAGTTAGATTTGTTATTCATCTATAATTTATAACAATTGCATTCTGACGACACTTTGGTGTGTAATAAATACATTTTATGATTATGTATTCTCAGAAACCTGAAATAAATATTGTTTGTTCTATCGTAAACAAACAATATTTTGTTATAAAATATTAATGTTTGTTGATTATGACATCAATGACAAATGGGAACGTCATTTGTTGTTAAAGCCGTATCTCACCTTTCACGACATTGCATCACGATAAATCCGATGCACATTTTTATTTTATTTATTATATTATTCCACAATACTAAATAAATTTATGATTATGGTGTCAACAATTAGCCTTTG
>JALPQI010015610.1:0-32270 GCA_025490895.1 Thaumatotibia leucotreta | reverse complement strand
GTTTCACTAAAATTTCGGCAACAGGATAATATGATATTATAATCACGTCACATAATACGTTGTCAGAGGTATGTACGGTAAAATATAGTACGATAATAACTTTTTCATCACACTCGCTGTCTTAGCGCGCCATTGCTTGCATGCATGGCGGGAGTAATAGAAAAGTGAAATTCCCTGGGGAGTAATAGAAATGACAGTACGTCATTGAATAATATTTTGCCTTAAAAACATTTTTTTGTCAGCAAGTGTGATGAAAAACATTGTATGCATCACGGTCGGTAAGCGGAACACTAACTCGAGTCATTAACCCTAAACTTGGCAGAATTTTAAAAAATCGTGCGTTCATGCCTACTCGCCGCTATGTGGAGCAAAAAATTCTGTCTTTAAAAAAATACAAAAATGTGGGTCAAAAAGTATGTATCTTTTAAGTAAATGTTCTATTAACTCGCTTCAGTACCTAGTACCTTAATAAGCTTATGATTAAAACTTTTCAAGAATCCCGATTTGAAGGTATTTTTAATTCATTTTATTTTAGTTAAGTACGTATACAATAATACCTACAATTATACATTGTGTTAACATCATTCTGGCTTTTATTGAAGCTGAAGATTAAGATGCTAGATGTCTTGATCGTAGAGTGAAACTGTCTGGACATAACTTACAGGAAATATAATGTAGATTGTCAATGTAGGTAGAAGGCACTAAAGAGATATTTTAAATAGTTTTGGAGTTATAATAACATAAGTTGAAAAGAGACCTTTCCCCCTCCCCCTCTCCCGGCTCTGGTCCTACCCCCAGGGACTTTTAGAATATGCATCTGGATACTTTACGAAATAATGGGATCAACTTTCAGAATTACACGAATTATTTGGTCTGATCAACAATTTTGATGGTAATTTTCTCATGCTATGCAGATTTTTAACCAAACCTTGAGCATAATTTGATAAAAAAATTCTAATTTTAGACGTAAAAATTAATTTTCTAAGAAAAGTTAAGTGAGAAGACTGAGGAGCAATGATCGATAAAAACAGTCCGCTGCCAATTTGATAAAAAAATTCAATTTTAGACGTAAAAAATAATTTTCTAAGAAAAGTCCAGTGAGAAGCATTGATTGATAAAGACAGTCCGTAGCCACTCCCAGCGTTTGACAACTAAGCAGGACACGCGTTACATCGATCGTTCGAAGGATATAAAATTAATTGTACAGTTAATTTAAAAAAATATTTGTTCACTCTTAATACTTGAAAACGATTGCCAGTAATGCGTATGATTACCCATTTTCGTGGTAACACACTGAATAAAATGCATTCTATGTCCATATGTGTATGAAATAGGTACAGATATAATGTGTTTTCTGGAGGATTTCATTGAATCTAGATAGGTTACGCACGTGCTCATGATAACGAAAAATTTTGCTTACGGATATCTTCCTACAAGTGGCAACTTTTATAGGTCTTTATTTTCAAAACTGTAATTTATAAATAAATAAAATAAAATAAATAATAAATAAATAAATATCTTGGGACATCTTACACAAATCGACCTAGTCTCACGGTAAGCTCAATTAAGGCTTGTGATGTGGGTACCAGGCGACGATATATATAATAGATAGATACATATAGATACTTAAATACATATACAGCCATGACCAAGGAACAAACATTTGTGATAAATAAATACACAAAGAATGCCCTCGCCGGGATTCGAACCCGGAACCTCCAGCTTCGTAGGCAGGGTCACTACCAACTAGGCTACGGAGGCTGTCAAATATAATATATATATATATTTATATAATTCAAACTATCCTAACCTAAATCTTAGATTGGTCCTTGTGGCATTGTACCGAGGATGCTGGCGGCATTTCCTCGCAGTATCGCAATACTGATGCGTTGTGCGAGAAAGTCGCCAGCTCTTCGGTTTTTAGTTACGTCAACCAGACGTTTCGAGATTTCAAGTATTTCAACTATTTAATTTAAAAACACCATACATAACTGATAGGTAACTAGAATATGCTTCAGTACATATGATTTTCATGACAAAAGTGATAATTTTTGTATTCTTCTTTAAAATGGCGTGTTGGTATGAGTAATCAATAAAGCTTTTAAGGTTTTTCCGCTTATGATAATCACTTGATATTATAATATTGTGATTGATTTTTCTGGCAACCGCCAACGGCTGCGGCGAAGGTGGCGGGCGCTGCAGCACCCTTGACCTCCGCTGTGCTCACCACCAACCCCACGGGCTTGTTCGAGGAACCACCCCCCGTTTAGTCACCGCAGACAATGGCCCAGTCACCGGCTAAGGTCACGCCGGCACTGCTGGGTTAACTAGCACGAGCGCTCAAACAATATACTGACATTTGAATGACTCATTAAAAAAATAAGTAGAAAACAATAACCGATTTAAAACGTTTGTTAACTAGCATTCCAAGGTTAATATTGCAAATGCGTATATTATCAGTTTTATTAGCGTATTTATTATAAACTGGTTTATTTCAAATCCATAATTACAAGGGAATATTTGTAAGTTAAATATTTACATGTTTAGTTTTTTTAATAATCATGTATCCTTTGGCGTGCTTTTGAAGAAGAAACTTGTAGTTTGTAAGATGCGTAAATTTTATTTTGTCTGTGGATATAGATGCGGTATTTAATATCCGTCAATCGATATCGTATTATAAATCAATATAAGATCAATAGGTACTTGTTCGTATTTTTTTTTTGTCTGTAGGTACATACATAATCCAGCCGAAAATAGATGTTTAATATTGATTATGAACCATTAAAAAAATATTTGATACAGGTATTGGATGAAAAGCGCACCATAAGGTTTTCTGATAGAATTATGAATTTTAAGTTCTTCAAAATCAAATCCAACTTTCATGTATTGATTTTGAAGAACTAATAATTCGCACTGTCTTGTTTACATAATAATTAAATATTTAAACCAAACATTTGTCCTCGCTCTAGCGAATGCTATAAATCAGACCTTAAAATTCATAATTATATCTCTCATGTCACTCTCATGTCTCATGGGTTACCGTAGTAAGTACATAATATTTCGAAACCATTTAAAACAGGAGGGCTCACCAAAAATAATAAGCAAATCAAACCTACTAAATATTCTTATTTAAGGGCCACGGAAAAGTGCACACTATTTTCTCGTTTCAAATTCCTTTTTGGGAATCACGGGCTTATAAATCCCGGTTTTTGATAGGCTTGCACTGGGATATAGATCCAACACGTAGAGGCTCTTTAGAAAAATTAGGCTGTGTTGTACACCTGCTGCTACCCATTCACGAGCACATCAATAGATATCCGTAAACCGGTTCCAGCAGGCGTATATGGTAATTCTTTTATTATTAATAGTCAAAGGAACACTAATTTCATTTCAATACCAAATATTTCATAATGCCGACGCGACGTTGTGCTGTGTCTCTGTTATACAGCTTGTATTTTTAATATAGCCCTTAAAATGTCCGCAACTAGTATTTGATACTATAAAACGATACTACAAAATATTTTTTAGTTTAGTTGAAGGCGTATTTATCGTAATATAATATTTATGTTTGTTATATCTGCCACGAATAAATTATTTGTATTTGTATTTTTTTTTATTTTGTCAAGCAGCATTGTTATGCAAATACTTATTTGGCACCTGGAAGAATTGGATAGCTACTTATTGACAGTTGTAACAAATAAAGATGTACTTAGTCATGTGGTTATTCATTGTATTCTGAATTATTTACTATGTAAGGTTTTTTTTTATTTTTCAACAAAACAGGTAAAAATGTGTTTATTACGTATTGTACTAATTATTCCATTCATTTGAGGTAGTATCACAATACATACCTCCTGTAAAAGCGGTGATAATTATTGTAACGAACGATGATTAATAAGGAAAGGACATCGCCAGTAACGTAGTATTAACGTGGTGCGGTAGGTACTCGTACCTAACAATATGTTTAATATTCTTTGGTTTCCATTTCAAAGCAGGTAAAAACGTTCTTACCACAATTGCTTCGGGAATGTTTGACCATCTAACTACCTACATTATTATAAAATGTTAATGCCGAAATTTACCAAGAACTGAGGATCAACACCGTTACTCAATCAAAAGGATCGAATGACGTTTTTTTATGCTGCTACCTCAAATTATAATTCGAAACTCTTTACAAGTATTCGATTGTCAAAAGCGCAGTGGATCTGTAAAGCAAAAATTGTTACCTACTTCTAACTATTTTCAAAAATTAGGGACACAGAAGTGCAGCTCATTTCGATATTTTTTTTTAACAAAATTATAACAAAGTAACTTTCAAATAGGCTATACATATATAAAACATTGGTTGCCTTTAACATGTCCCTATAGTTCCAAAGAAGTAATTGTTTCGTCGTACCTCTCTAATGCGTGAAAAATAAGTAGCTACCGCTAAGGAAGATATTGTTCAGCTACCACTACTCTTTATTTATTTTGTAGATAACTTTCCTGATATACGGTTTTACCCTACCTATCTATAATACCATATAATATGTTTCCAGTTACATGCTATAATAATTGCCTGTAGTGCGTTCTGGTAACTATCATTATGCAAAACATTCCGTAGTAGTCTGAAAGTTAAAGAAATCATGACATGAGCAACCGGAAGCCATCTGTTAGGACATTTGCCTCAATCATGTAATTGATACTAAGTAAATAGGCGGCGGAAAATATGATGATGATGATATATTTATGATATATTTTCTTGGGAATCTGCAATAACTCTGCGAATATAGGAAAATTGTATACGTGAAACATTACTTCAATTATCTAGAATATGGTTGTAACTTGAAAATTTTCCGCGTTAATAGTGTTGTTCGACTACTAAATAAATAGGTATTGATCCTGCTATTGAGATATTTTTATGAATTAATTGCCAAAATGATCAAATATTCAATAAACTCTTTCAGAAGTTATTTTATGAAATATTTTGTGACTTAAGAAAACTATGTATAAAATTCTTATGCAGTAGGTAATGGAGCATGTAGTTTACGTCAACAAATCTAAATATGTTTTATACAAGCACATTACTACATGCACAAGGTCCTATACATAGTTACCTATAACATTGGCAAAGAATGAGGTCGACCGTGCTTCCTTCTGCCCGAGCATGTACCTTCATGTCATGTCATCTTTAAACAGAAGTCATGAACAGTAGATATGACCGCGGTGTGTTAACTATTGGGCATCGACATGTCGGATTCTACGAGATTTACCGTGTTGACAAGGTAGTATAACTACCTATCTAAGATAAATTAATCCTCTTATATCCGATAGTTGCATGTAAATGCGCAATTAGTTCGCGGCAATTTTTCTCTTTAGCTGTATTATTTCAATTATGGGATAATTGGTGACTGATTGCTTCATTTTTAATTAATAGACTTCCTCGCTATGTATGTTTGAAAATATATAGTACTATAGCAATACAGGGTGTAAATCTAATTCGGGCGAATCACTTAACGGGGGTTGGTATGATTGTAAGAAGCTTGGATAACTTTTAATTAGAATTACGTTAAAAAATATCCTTATAAAATTATTCAGCTTATTCGGATGTACCACATCACACTCGAGTTAAACGCTCGTTTACAGATATATTGCTATTAAATTATTATCGAACCGGGCTACTCACGTATTTAAGTCGATGATTGCTCGACATATTTCGACATGTACGCGTCGGGCTTTGGCCGAGGGTGCTCCGGACGAGGACCCTCTTAATGGGTCAAAACATGTCGAGCAATCATCGACTTAAATACGCGAGTAGCCCGGTTCGATAATATTTTAATATGTTTGAGGCTCACGTTAGTTATAATTCTAAAAAAGATACATTGCTGCTGAGAAAGTCTTCAAAAAATTACTGTGGGTTCATAATTAAGAGTAACTTATAAAAAATCCTTTTAAATCATTATGACGCTAAATAATACTATTATGCCTGTATAATACTTACATACACACTGTATATTTGAATGATCAATCCGTTAGGTACATTGAAATATACATAATATCAAAAGCAACTTTCACTATAACTGCTTCATTTCTGCTTCCTAATTATTTTCACCAATTGACTTCGGAGACTTCTTAGCGTTTAATGAAAAAGTTAATAGGTAGGTAAGTACTTATGTTAATGTTCTAGTCTACTATTAAGTGTATGTAAGTTTTTGGCTTTAATTGATTTTGGAAATAAGTAGTTGTATAGCAGTTTAGTACGGGACGAGCTTTAGTGCAGGAAAGTTGAAGCTTAGGGCGGGCGGCGCGCTACCGGCGCGGCGGCGACGACGGTTCCTGCGGCGCGGGGTCCGCTGCCCGCCGTTATAAGCGCCGGTTATCGGCGCGCCGCACACTCGCTCTCCCAATCTCGCGGGCTGCGGTAGGTCGTGCCGAGGGCGCAACGATCGCAGTCACATTTCCCGCCACGCGTCGAGCACACATTTTCTTTGAAATTTCGTGCAATTGCAAAGAAAAAAGTGAACAACGGGAGCCCATTGGTGCCTTCGACGAGTGTGCTGTGATATATGTTTCAACTTTGACTCTGTTTTCGTTGGTATTGTCAAAATTCCGACTAGTAGACTTTGATCGTAATCACGCTAGTGAAACGAAAATATACATTCCGACGTTTCAAGTAGCAAGGATTTCGTGGACTGCAAGCAGTAACAAGTGACAGGCAAGTAGATAAAATTCTTTTCATTTATCATATCGCCATACATGCCGGTGCGCATCAGTTAATTGCATTAGCTAATAATAAGCGACGTTTACTAACTTTCTTTGAATATAAAAACTAAAAAGGTATAGGCACCCAGATTTCAGTGAACAATTTTTTACTTAGTAATAACATAATAAATATAATGTAACCCTATATTGGTTTAAACTTTCATGATCATCATTCATATTTTAAAGACAAACGGGTCTTAACGTCAGGATATAATTAAACGTAAGTTTAAGCGATTAAGGTTTGTCTTTAAAACTTAAAGTAACTCTATCAAAGTAAAAAATTGTTCTCGAAAACTGGCCTTTTGATTAATTAAAAAGTACCTATTTACTTACATTTTATGCATGCTGCCGATTTAAATACTTGCGCTATATGAAACCATATGAAAAACACAACCTTGTTGCATTGTACTAATACAAAAATAATATTTTTATATAATACCATGAGCCATGAGTTCATAAATAATGAGATTACTTCCAAGTTTACATAACTACATAATTTGGACTTTAACTTTATGAAAGTACTGACACTCAACGGAACTCAATTTCGTTAATCGAGATCGTACCTACGTGTAAGGTTATTTCGTATCTATAAGCGAGTATCTCGCTGATAAGAGCTGATCTGACATCATTTTTAAGGCAAGGTACGAACTAACTATACATAAATGCGATGCTGTACTTGACCGTTGCTAACACCTACCTGCTTTGATTATTTTTACGTGTTAGTAGGTTGAGTTTACACAAATGTGTGTAGGGTGTCTTAAGTGGTAGAGTAAACAAACAGTTTGATTCTCAAAACCGTTTGCACTGTCAACAGCAAGAGCGAGGCTGCATGAGTCATGAGTCCGTGCACCCAACCTGCGCGTAGAGTACGCATATTGGGTATTTAATCGGTTCACTGAAGTCAGTACACCCTTGTCAGGAATTTCTGTAAGCTTTTCGCGGGTGTTAGAAGCCTATATTGTTAAAAACCCTACCGTACTTACATATGTGACTACAGCGAAGTGCTAGTCAGATATATATAGGTACCTACATAGTCGAAATTTGATATTATGTCCATACATTATTCTGGGTATATATTTATGAGAATATAAGTAGTTACGTTTTTGTACTGTAATAATGTCGACTTAAGCTTGTAAGTTGTGTTTATAAAGACTACCCTACTTGGAACTAGAAGGTTTCACACGAAAGCTCGAAGTCTCGAATGAAGATCAGAGTTGCATTAAACATCCTAAATACTAACTTAAAATATAAAGAACGTATTGTGAAAACACAAATCAAATTATTTATTAACTAAAATTTTGATTTGTGCTTTTATTTTTTCCCCCAGTAGTCACACTACTTAATACTATATAAATTATCCCCGCTTCAGAGGATGGTGATCTTGGTCGTTTTTTCTTTGGTAGGTATATGACATCCAATAATTATAATTTAAAATATAAACATTTCTGGTTCAGAATACAAATATAGACCTATTATTTTCTCCATTCTGCATAATAGAGGTTCCATGTTGTGTATAAGGTGTATTGCAAAGATACAATTTTGCTATACATATATGTATAGGTACTTGCTAAAACCCAGTACCTAACATGTATGCACAACAATAGATACCCGTGAAATGGTACCATCAAGCGTTGGGACTATTGTAAATAAAATGAAAAGAGTACTTTCAGGGCTATGATACTACCGAAGTTTGGCGGGTTGTAATTATATTAAGTACATAGATTCGGTTACATTTTATGTCACTGGCAGATAAAGTTGAATCCATCAAACACCACGTTCGATTGCAAAAAAAGTCTCAGAATACAATCAAACTACATTTTATAAAATCTCACCACTCGATGTCTTTTTGAGTTAAATAATTTTATCAATTTGCGTACCGTAAAACTACTTATATGGTCCAATACTTATATATATGGCTTTGTCCATCATTGTTGTTGTAGTTTTTTATTATTATTGATGAGAAGTTTATGTCTATGAATAGCACGATTAATATAACGATTACTCCTACTCGTAATGGAATTGGACCATTGTTGGGAGAGTTTGGACTATAGTTCGATGGTTTTACGGTACACAAATAAATAGCCTCTTAAAACGCAATTACCAGCTGTCTCCGTTCAGAGGTGGGTTAAAATTCACCCAGACGTTAGACGTTTACTTTTAAAAATAAATGACAGACAGGCGGACGGATGGTGTAAGCTTTAGGTATCACGATGGACTTTTAGGGCACTTATAAAAAAACTTACTTTTGTGACTTATTCGTCAGTGATTCAGTCATTAATCATTATGAGTATGTACATGCAAAGGTCTTGTTTATATTATAAGGTTAACTGTGATTATGACCTTTAAGAACAAGCGGTGGTACCTACTTACATCGACTATGACTCAAACATTTCCGATAGGTACTAAGCACTTAAAATAAAAATATTTGCTAAGAACATCAAACGTCATCCGTATGGTTCACGAGTTATGATATAGATGTTTCCAACTGATTACTGATTACCTACTATTAAATGACGTAAACATCGCGTCTCGTATGTGACCTCTCGAGGCGGCTTTCTGATGAATCATTATGTTTGTTAGCTATGCATTCGGATTTTTAGAGATCAAAAATGTTTTTCACTTAACCCATACATAATTTCCAACATTGGCATGATTTTATATATACGTTTTTAACTAACACTGTAAAATATGGTAGGTATTATTGTATGATATTGAATCGCAAAATGCGCTGCGGGTCATAAGTAACAACGCAGATGGACAGTATGATGCTCATCTCATTAATATTGCGCGCGAACGGGCGGAACAAGGAAAGGCGCAGGGCCACCAGAGCGACGCGCGCGCAGCCCCGAGAGACGAGCGCCGCAGCCCAGCAACATGGCTAGCTGCGTTACTTGTTATTGCCTAAAACCTAGTATAAAATAACGAATCAAACAAAGGACCCTTTAATTTTAATTAAAACAGGCATATACTGCGACCTCTGTACCGAGACGTAATTGTAGGCAATTTATGGTAGCTTACCTCTACATCTCCATTTGATTCGTAAAGTCATTTTAATTATATCTTTTCAATCAGACACATTTCTGTCCTCAGAAAATGTTACACAATTGTTTTCCTCATGCTTCAATAAATTGGACATAGTCGTATTTATTTATTTAATTTCTAACAGTCACATTGTGTAATTTGAATACCTACCTACTTAATTTATTATTTAAAGAAGCTCGCTGTAGAAGCGATAAATTTCAACAAATAGTAAATTATCTATCGATTTGTTCCGTCATTATTGACTAGAGAAACACCCACTTTTTATCACTGCGTATTCGTCACAAAGGAAACTACAATTACCGTCATAAGAATGGTGGACCATTCGACTCTATTGAGGTAAAATTAAATTTGTACCCAGTGTAAACATTGCGGCTTTGAATAAATTTCGTAAAACATAATTGTCCATTAATCAGTGCCAAAATTTGTAAACAGTGGTCAAAATAGTCAAAAGCTATCAAAAAAATATTTAAAGTTAGGTAAGAGAGTTGATTCCAATGTCGGCGGTGAAACCGTCACCTCGGACACGCTTGGGCGAGCGGAACATTGCTGGCGACACCTCTATTTGATTTAAACTTTCGGTTCCGAAACCTCCGTGCCCCCTCACCCCGCCCCGAATTCAACCGAATTTAACTACCGCCCCAATAAAAACTGTTAATGTAAATAAACATGCCAACACAAATAAAATTCTCCTTTCATAATTTAAAGTAAAACTCGCATATTACGTATTATCAAACAGTGATTAGATTAGGATAGAAATTTACAACTTCAAAATGCATTTATACGAACTCACAGATGATATCTCAATCCTATTCTAATCGTAGCCCAATAAATCGATGTACCCAGAGCCCACAACTTATGGATACGTCGATAATAATTTTGCTTCGGATAGATACAACGTACTGTAAGCATTCATAAGAATGTGTGTGTAATCACGATAAGAAAGATAAGAGTTTCGCTGAAAATTCAGTGTTCCACTTGTCTCTACGATGAGTGTGCCTCCTTAACAAAGTGAAGGCAGTAGGTACTTATAAGTAAAAAAAGTGTATAACTATTAACATACTGTGGTGCATTAATCTGTACGTGATCGTTGCACCGTGGTTGTTCTTTCGTCGACGGGAGTGATACCCGCCACAAATAATCTTTTGAAACGATAATCATGTTTGCGGGCGCGCCTGCTCGGTGAATCGGTTCCTAGTGGTTATGTAGGTCATCACATTGTTAGTATTACGTACTGTCAGAAGCATAAATATTGAAGTGTAGGAGGTCATATGATATGACCACAACTTTTTTCCTATGCTTTATTGTTAAGAAGCATGAAGATCATTTCTTTTTTCATTTAAACCGCAAACATATATTTTTTTGAGGGAGAGTAAAATAAGTTGAATTAATATAATCTGGTCTGAGAGATCCAAAAGTACAACATAAGCATAACATTCGAATAGTTTTTGTGTTTTACAATAGTAGAAAGTAATTGGTTACAAACCATTATGATTATTATGAATCAATGAAAATGTTATCATTCAAAATATCGTTATTTGTCCTGCGCTAGTTTTAAGTGTGCAATCTACAATATCAAAATGCTTTTTTTAAGATTTGGATAGTGTGTTACAATCTCAAATTCTTTGTTACAGATAACGTAAACTAGACATCGTCGTTCAAATATATCACCACGCCCGAGCAATGAATAGATAGTTAATTTAAGTAACGAAATACACAAAAAAAATTGTATTTTTGTAAGAGTAATGCTAGTTAAGGATAATAATTAACTGGCCAAGTGGTTATTAAAGGTGCATTTAGAAAGGAACTTTAGTACAAATGAGCTTATCGTTAACAATAAGAGGAAGCAGATCAAGACAAATGGCGTTCGTGAGCCTGAGGAGCACGCTGCGGATAGGAGTGGTGGTGCTGTGCACGCTGGCGCTGGCGACGCGCGCCCGCGCAGCGCCCGCCTTCGCCGGCACCGACAATGCTATGGTGAGTCGATGTACTCCATATTCACTAATCATTTTTTTATATTTTATTAGCCTGCTATTGTGTCCCACTGCTGGGCAAAGGCCTCCCCTCTCGTTTTCCACCCCGTCCTGTTGTTGGCAAGTTCTCGCCATTCTCGGCAGAATGCGTCCAAGTCGTCCCGCCGTCTCCTTTTCGGTCTGCCTCTGCTCCGTTGGCCATCATGTGGGATCCACTCAGTGAGTGATATGGCCCATCTTTCCGGGTGCATACGGCACTAATCATTAATAATTAATAAATATTTTGGCACATCTGACAATTCGACCTAGTCCCACGGTAAGCTCAATTAGGGCTTGTGATGTGGGTACCAAGTGACGATATATGTAATAGGTATATACTTGAATACATAGACAGCCACGACCAAGGAACAAATATTCGTGATAAATACACAAATAATGCCCTCGCCGGGATTTGAGCTCCTAACCTCTAGCTTCGTAGGCGCAGGCGTCACCACCAACTAGGCTACGGAGGCTGACTAATGTTTCCAATCACTCATTTGATATACTTATTTACATACCGACAGACTGGTACACCAAACCTTTGAAACCTCATCATAAAAAATCTTTAGCCATGAGGCTTATTTGAAATATCCCTATTTAGATGTTATACAACATTGGAGTTACATAATATCATCCTTGAAAAATCATTTCATGAATGCACGTTCTATTTCAATATGGCATATATTATACACAAACAAAACTAAGGTCCAAATAATATTGACTGTAAGCAGTTCGTTTCGTTACCTAAGTATACTTTTTTAGCAATATAAAACAATCGCCGAGTCATGTCAATTTAAAATCGGAATCGGAAATGACTCGATTCGCAAGATCCTCTCAGCTGACTCATTTATTCTAAGAAAACGAAACGGCGCCTCCAAATCAAGTGGAATTGAATCAGTGTAGTAGCCCGCACCTACGTTGGTGTAGATAGTAACAGCATCGTTCATTCACAGAGAACTCGCAACCAGCCGCGATAAGATGCCGGCCTCCACGGACCACTCTAAAACAGCTTGTTTGTCTCTTCACTTAGTTTGCGTAATACCATATAGGCATGAATCATGTTCATGATATGAAACACACGCTACACCTTAGCAGGATATTGGTCATTAGAGTCAATGAGTTTGCGTCATTTTTATGTTTACTCGTAAGTAACCCATAATAAACATATAAAAATAAACACAACTAAAGTTTCGGGCCAGACAGGTTCGTAATATGCTTGTCCCTAGTTACGCCTATGTGTGTAGGTATACACTTATGGGTGAAATGTTAATTTTGTTTTATTATCGGATACGTATCATGATCATGCAACCGGTTTTATCCGATTTTAAGATTACCGCGAAAAGGAAATCCTTGCAAATAAAATTACTTCGTTTCTTGGAATCTGTGATATGACTCAGAAAACCAGTCGTGAAGCCGGTTTGCCGCCAAGTTCTAGGGCATAGAGCACCGACCAGCGGTCATATGCTGGCTAAGGTTGACCCGTATTTGTCATATCATAAACTTAGATTCCAGAAAAAACTTGTACCTACTCAAAATATTTAGTTAGATCGTTTATCGATAAAGAAACATACAGTATTTATTTATGCAGGCAGATATAATTAATATTGTTTATATATGTAGACATCAGCATCTAAATAGAAAGGTTTAATTTATATAAATATTTTTGTACCCAATAGCTTCCTTCGCAATGCTCACGGCATTATGTTTTTGTCCAGAACAACGGTTAAAAGCAATAAGTGAAAAGCGTAACTTAGTAGCGAAGTAATCAAATCCTAATAGATTTCGTTGCGATTTTGTCAGTAAGTAATTGATTAGCTATTTACACAATAAATAATGAAGTATAGTAGGTATTACTGTTACTATGTCAAGGCAGTGACAGTTCGTGCTACTAACCTTGTTGGATATTCTGCAACGCAAAAAATATTTATTGTAGGACAATTTAGCTGTATGTTTTAATAAATAGCGGTTTATTTCTGGGATATAAAAGTTGTGCTACTTGCTTACACATCATTGATATTTCGTGACTAGAGCATAATTTTATTAATTTGTGATCAATTATTATTACCATGAAAACAAAAGAACAACTCCCGTAACCATCATTGTGTTGTTTATTGAGACCGGTTTACTGACATGTGATTAGGACCTTGTTATCGGTGAGTAAGATGGAATTATTGACGAAGACGATTATATCTGTATTTGCACGGAAAAACCACATCAGTATTCCTTAGCCAAAGTTAGTACCTTCTGGTAACACAGTAGACCTAACCTAATTCGTACCTAATGTAGAACTTGTACAATTTGCATATCACTTACTTTTTATAGATTCCAGTATATTGATAAGTACCGAATAAAAGAAGTATTGAACTGCAGAAATGGTTACTAGGTTACGCTACAGCACGATTTGAGCCATATACTGTTTAGTCACGGAATCGGGAGTCGTAATGTGACTTAGTTTCCTGATTTTATGGCAATCAAAATGAAGACAAAACTAAAATAGGTACCTAATTAATGAGTTTTATCTGCCCAGGTCGTAGAGAAAAGGGTATTTGTGTACAAGTAGATAGTACGTAGCAAAAGTAATAAGACATATAAGTACTGAAAAATTAATATGACAAATATGGCGAACTAAGGTGTTAATTATTAAGGATTCATCATCATCATCATCATCAGCCTATGATAGTCCACTGCAGGACGTAGGCCTCTCCTATTAACTATGCGTATAGACGCATTAGGAGGTAAATGCCCATAATCGCCACGCTGGGCAAGCGGATTGGCGATCGCAGTAAAATGTGTCCACTATGATGACGCTGCTGCCCATCATCAATCTTTTATCAAATAGTGGTCAGTGACACTTCAATCCCTTAGTCGACTTTTACGACACGCGCAGGAAGAGTTGGGGTGGTGACAAATGTATTCTTACTGCCGTCACCACACGGCACAAAGCCTATTAAGGATTACAATAGATTAAAAGGTAAATAAACTTGGATAAATAAAAGCCAAAGGAAGAGTCTGTGTTAGATTGCCTGTTGCTATACCTATAGCAATGATGTCTTATTTACATCGAAGGTAGCAACTGTAGCAAGAGCAAGACACGGCTACATTCTGCTCTGACTAAAGTCAGTGTGAGATATGATGGGTTCGTTGTGTGAGATACATATTACTGCTGGTGACAGAAAGTAGTTAAATCCACAGAACTAGCTAATAGCAAACAAAAGCATGACTGGTATGTCTGAGGAATAAGGGTAAAAATCGTTTATATTTTTTTAAAGTGACCTACAGGGGAAATCTTTTTTGATGTCGCTTTGCGTAAATTAAATTGGGTTTGTTATGATTTTTTTTATATCTTAATTCTTAGTAGGTACTTAGTGTTTTTAGACGACTATACTTAATAGAAGATTCAATGCACATAACAGCAGATGTCTATGAAACGCTATCAAATATTTACAATAACGGCGCTTCTAACTATCATGTAAATGTAAACTCTATGTTCGATTTCCACTATGAGCGAAATTCAATATCAAGCTGCGGCCGCCTTAAGTTTTCTGATATGCATACCTACCTAAGATGAATAATATACGTACTCGTAACTTAGATGTAACATTCTTAATGTAAAAATAATATTAGGTATAATGTTTGAAATTACGGCACACAAACCTGATCAAAGTTTTGCCTACGATAAGGGTAAATAAGAAAAAAAATGTGCGAGTTTTTGTTTTGGTTAATAATTTTAAAAAAAGTAGAGGGTCATTCTCCTGGCCAGGCGGGAGAACAATGGCCCGGCCAGAAAGTGCCAAGAACCTGGTGCTCTTTGTTTTCATCACTCCTACCTGACTCGATTAATGCGATATAAAAATTCGACTCGTGTCTCGTCGAGCGGACATCTCTCGTAAAATTTCCTACGGCTTAGAAGTACAATGAACTTGCAAGACACATTCTTTGTGCGAGTTGAAGCAAGATTTTAAAATCACACAGCTAAATACATAATACTTGTATGTGGAAATGAGATAAATTCTTGGTAAATGTCGTAGGTCGAACGTTTAGTACAGGCTGGCAGCGATGACTCGCGCGAGGCGCCGGTGGTCCTACCTACCACTTGGCCCCGCAATAGCTTTTCGGGAATCTCGTATCGCGGCATCGCACCGACTCCGTGCCATGCAATAAACGTGACCAAAAACAACATATTTTTAGCGTACAATGCTACCGACTAAAAGGCTTTTAACCCTAGTCACGACTCACGATCCTGTGAAAAGTATTTTTTAAGATTTCGCAGCAGATTATTGTAAGCTTACGGTGACAACGGTTAGGAAGAGTCGGATGCTTGAAGCGTGAGTAACATATAAGATAATCCATTTTAAAGCGACTTAAAAGGAAGTCAGGATTACGAGGATGTGTATATTACCATGAATTTCAGATCTTATATAGGTACATAACTATATCACAAAAACTAAAAAAGAAGTAGGTACGGATACCTAAATAATATGTATGTAGGTACACATGTATATTATCTATTTATGTAAGGAAATTAATTCGCTTGCTCTCGTACGTAATATTTCTCTGAAACTTGTGATAATTATTATCGATCTTGTGTGTACATAAAAACAAACCGGAATATGAGAATTGTTTTTTTTTTACACTAGCGCACTACCTGAAAATGTTTAAGTAGTATACCGGTAAATCGGAACTGCTGTGTGCCCAAATGACTCGTACTGTATACCGTATTAGTGGGCCAGGCTTAAGTTACCGACACACTTGCGGACAATGGCCGTAGCCTCAAATTAGCTGAAACAAAAAGAGACCCGGTCACCGGCTTATACCGTAACTTGCAGTTCACTTTTAAACGTAACGGCTTCCTTTATTTTCAATGTCACTTCGGCGACATCCTTGTTGCCTTAGGGATGGTGGGTGCGGTGGCGTGGCGTGCGGCGTGCAGGCTGGCGTACGCTGGCGACGGCGGCGCATGCGCGGCACGCACGCAGGAAGCGCCCGCGACCTTCGGCACGCGCGCCACGGTCGCTGCCGCTCCATTGTTCGCTGTTAACATCACAACTCTGCCCGCACATTGGTGTGCTCTACTTACAATTTGACATGTCATATTATGAGGTCCATTAAATCCTTTTCACATTGAAATACATAATTTTCAAGGACACAGTTCAAAAACTAAAAAATGTAATCAACTGTGCTCTTTCGTTACCTTGATTTGAGAAAGTTATATAAATTTAGCTTTTCACATACAGATGATATTTATTATAAAAATATGTAGGTATATAATACAAGTACATATGTACCTACTTACTTATCTGCGGGTAGAATCTATGTAGGTAATAGAATGACAACTGATGATCTACGAGTATGTACCTATCTAAACATCTCCCTTAACACGTGTACCATAGATGATTGGCGGCAATCAGGAGATTAAAACCTATTATCACTGAAAACTAAGACAATTTGCTCGTGACACGTGCACAACGTGCCGACGACGGACAAAGGGCGGACTAGCTTGAGCAACAATAGAAAAAATATCAACATTTTCTACATTCTACAGCGGAAAAGTAGAGGTTCACACGCGATTGATTCTATTTTAATCTTTTGACAATCACAGAGTAATTGAAACTAATTGCAGCTGCAATTATCCATCGCATGTGCGGCCGAGTGAGCGCATCACCTCCTGTGACCAAAGAACACCGCTCGGAAGCATAAGCTGCAAAACACTACTTATATACCTACCTATTTACCTAAGATGTAAATTAATAACTATACGGGTTTGTTTGAAACAGATCGTATTTATAAACTTAGCTGTCCAGGTATGTGCGCTCGTCTACTTAATGTTCAAGCTATTAACTTTGATATTATCTGTTTACAAATAATAGTAACTAATAAATAACAGAATTGCGTAGATGGTCACATGATTAACATTAAATCACTGTGCGCGCTTGTAAAAGATCCTCATGATTGGTACCTATATTTTTTTGAAATAATTACTGATGTTTCCTTGTTTACATCGCATAGCTAATGGCCACATTCCTGAAATCGTTTACGTTACCACTAAGAATAAATTACCGTAAGTCATCATTAGTAAGCGACGCCACGGGGATAAAGCACGCCGCCCTATTACGAGCTTCGTCCGGTACAAACAACTTCTTACATAATGTTACATTCCCTGCGATGCACGACTAGAACCGTACTAATGCTAAATCATCATTGTAAATACGCATAACAAGGGCACATTGTCATTTTACACATATTGTATATACCTCATGTGTGCCTGGTAGGATTGCAGTATATGCGCAGTGCATCCAACATTCCAATAAAATCGTAAGCTACTCGTGCTCTAGTTATACATTTTATGCAAAAGTGGTAAATATTAGCAAGTCCACGAGCAAACAGTGGCGCAGCGAAATGTGCAGTCATCCCATCGGTATGTAGGATGCTTTAAACGTGCACATAGGTACGTAAATAATCTGCCAATTGGATGCAACTGCGTGATACAGATTGATAATTTGGAATATATTAAACCCTACAATAGATGAATTCTAACCACAACAAGTTTTAGTAACAATCTGTTACCAACTGCTACATGTGTTCACTTGATGTATCTTTACATTTTATCTTCAGGAAGACATATTTTAAATATCTGAAGATTTTTTTCAGCTAGACCCTAATAAAAATAATAATAATAAAAAAAAAATATTTTCAATATGCTTAATATTGTGAATAAAACATTGCCATTCCTGATATATGTTTCTTAAGAGCGGTAGGTTCTTATTTAAATACTACTACATTTTAGTAAAATGTTGGTACTTTAATTTTTAATTAAGCTTTATGATATAAATGCATATAATTATGCATTTTATGGTACGAGTATACATACTTTCAGTAGAATGGTTTTGCTATAGGTAGGTAGGAGCTGAAAATGAAAATCATTCATTTTGAATAACTTTCGATTATGAATAGAAAATCGAGGTAAACTTGCGTGCTGAGTTAAGGCCGCGTAGGAGGACGCACTAGCTCGTGTAGTATAATGTAATAGGTCATTAGCATTGTAATAAGCTTAATGCATTAGCTATTTACTGGCCAGCAATCACAGGCCAGCGTATTTTTATGACGCATCTGCAGTCAGTGCGCTCGTAAAGGAAATATTACTATGACTGAAACTTATCATGAAATGGTGATGAAAACCAGTCAGTGCGTTAACCATGTTGTTGAACACTCAACGCAACTAAACAAGTACCTATCTCATTGCGACTGAGATTACAAGATTAGCTGTTTACTCCATGTACGGTATATCAGAGAAGATACTATTGTACTACCTACTTCCTGGAATCGGTCGCGTGTCGTGCTCTGGCAATAATAACACCGGATTGTGGACATTGTATTTTTAAATATAAACAATTAAATAAAACATGAATAGTTTATATAAGTATAACATTACTGTAATTCAGATTAAATACTACAAAGATTATTATGATTGAATATTGCTCCGCGAATTTAAGTGAGTAATAAAGCTGGTCAGCATTAAATCATCCATGTTCTGTTTTCAATTGCAACAATACCACTAAATTTAAAACTGTTTCATCAAAAGTCCTGAATAATAAACGTAGTTACTTTCCTAGGTACCTAAATATCGAATAAAGCCCTATACGTTATCTATGAATTCGTACCGATAACTAAGTTCTTATTCACGACTACCAAGAGTTTACCGAGATACTCATGACAGACTAGCTATGATATCAAACAACGGATCGAATCATCGGACAAATTACGTGTAATCACGAGTTGAACAGCATTATAGCTTGCCTAGAAAAAAATTATTAAAAAAAATCTATACTTTTTTAAAATCACACTATTAAATATAACCATATGTCAAACCCTGAACTGAGTTTTAAAACTTGGCGGACATTTACTAATAAACGTTTTGTCCATCACGTGTGCTTAATAAAGTACGTAAATTCAAGTCGTGGCAATTAATTATACGTCATATTGGTTAGGGGCGGGGTCCTGAAAATATCACCAAATATCATCATGGGGGATGGGGGGTCTAAAATAGGCAAAATCGTATGACGTGATTAATGGACATGCCCTTATTGTTTATGAATTAAAAAAATACTTACACACAAGGTTAAAATATAATTATTATATTGGGGTCCACACAAGTTAAGATGTACAAATAATGTACGTTACTACATACACTGTACTTACTTTCAGCATGTTGATTGTTGGTTATAACACTTATAAACAACTTAAATTGCTATTATATAAATGGCCGCCATAGTAATTTATTATGAGGCACGTGCAATCATTCGTGTGTGTGTTTAGTCAGGTAAAAATACAAATAAGTACATTCATAATGGCCGCCAATGGCTGGTTGATGAGCGCAGGTTGTGGTCGTCACTAAACGCCTGCGCCCGCATGGCGTCGCATGGTGCTGCAATATTTTGCTAGCTAAACATAGCAACAATAAGTACCTATCTGTATTACTTCTTATGTTCCAGTCAGAAATTTTGATACCTACCGTAGGTGCCGCACAAATTGATTATCTTTTGCCGACCTAGAGGACGTAACCGACTTCAACGTCATAATTTTAAATTATTATTACATTATTTAAATGTTTTCCCTAAAGAACAATGACTGGTCAATGACTTATAACACTAGCAGCGCCATAAAGTTGTGAGACATTGCAGTGCCCTACTATGTCTGAATCAGAAACTTACGCATATATGACAAACAAAAGGTGCGAGGACCATAAACCGGAAGAACATACGGAAAAGAATTCTCCTATCTTTGTTTTCCAAGGTTAGGTCCCTAGGTTCGAAAATGTCCGTTAGATTATTAGTCGGAATCTATGTGAGTCACACATGTTTGTTTTACTTTACTACGTTTAAAAAACCTACTTACTTTTACTTTACCGTTAAAATGTATGACTCAACAACTCACAGACAACTTCGTGTCTGACATAAATTCATTTATGTTGCGCTATATTATTTGCATGCATTTATGAGCGCAAATAATTCACAACAAAGCTTGCCGGAAGAATCCTTACTGTCGCTACTACTGGTAGTACGGTAAAAGTTCAATGGATGTGTATTTTGGCACACTTTCTATATGCTTATAGATACATAGTAAGTAAAACATCCGAGATATACTAAAGAGTAATAAACATATGAACAGTAAGTATTAGTAAGTTACCTAGGATTGAGTGTAGGTCAAAATATTGGCGGCAGGTAACAAGTAGGTCTGTGGGGCACGAGCAAAGCCTGGCAGTTCCCGCGCAGCCTGCGACCGTTACTCGCGAATCTCGGCCCATACTGACCCAGATAAACTCTCACTGATATTAATCATAAGATGGCATTATTTCTTTTACGAATTAACTTTCTTAACCGGTCGTAAGTGTAATCTAATTATTACCTTTAACCGTTAATGTAATCTAATTATCGGAAATTAACAAAATCAAGTATTATATATATTATTCTTAACATATATACATTATACTTAATATCTATCCATTGAATCAAGATATATCTGAAATAGGAAACTTTAGATAAACTGCTTACAAACATTAAAATTACGTTAAACAACATCTTCTAAACTCTTGTAGTGTCTTTCAAAGATACTTTGCTTGTTTAATAGTAGTGGTTAGTTAGTTTTAAGTTTAGTCAACACTGTAAATATGTAAGTACTTAATGGTAACAGTGTTTAACATGAACGGGTTGTATAAAATGAAGTATTCTTGGAAGTGCACAGGAAAGGAATAGTGATGCGTGCTGTGGTGTGGTGGAGGCAAACAGTGAGACTGCATAGAAGTCAATGCCCCCGTAACGTGAATATATGCGCACCCGAAATATGTGTTTTGTACTTGCGGCGAACTTGCGCTTCAAGGTAAATGAACTAGATGGTATGATTATCATGTAGATATGAACGATTAAATGCATCACAGAACAAACACATCTACTATTTATTGTACCTACTAAAAATATGAAAGATTTACCTACCTATCTAAACTGATACACTTTTAAGCACTATCGAGTGAACCGATTTAAAGTTTTCCCAAAAAAGAACAGCTTTTCTTAGTACCACTTAGTTGATGTGTCCCTGGCATAAATTTAGGTTTATTGATATTGTGTCCTTGGGATGTAACGACGGAACTAATTAAGTAAGTATACATACACCTAATTATGTTATCTGAAAGGCACTCTGCCGTTTTTATTACAACCCAGTTGTCGACACTACCATCAGATGATATATTTAAAGAAATTGATACGTTACAATTGGTTTAAAATGTGTCTATTTAAGAATAAGTATACACAATTTCTCGAGAACACTGGACGGCGCAGCGTGGGAAAGCCCCCCACAAGATGGAGCGACGACCTGGTGAGGGTTGCGGGTGTCCAATGGATGTGGACAGCTCACAACCGATCTTTGTGGAACTCTCTGGGGGAGGCCTATGTCCAGCAGTGGACGTCAATTGGCTGATGATGATGATGATGATGATACACAATTTTGCCAATTTGACTGTTAAGTGAAATAAGTGTACAGAAAACATACAGTGGCTCTATATTGAACATCGAAAATTGGTAACAACTGTTTCTGTCACTCCAATTGAGGAGTAATCAGAGCAACAGAGCATATCGTTTCCCTATGGTAACGGCAGGCCCTCCGGGTCATGAACCCATATTCCCGCCAACGGAGTAGTGGACAAAGGCGCGGCGACAAGTCGTGCCAGTGCGAGATGCGTGCGCGCCACTTGCGATGCGCTGCACGCCTGCCACAGCGCAAGGTCGTCCATGGCTGAGCCTCATATCCGCACTCCATACATAGACATTTAAATACGTTTGAAGCTTACGTATATTTGCCTATAGGAATATTCTAAGTGACTAAAAGAAAGGGCCAGTAGGTAATTATCATCATCAGTCACAACACTGTTGAATAAGTGTCTACCATCCACTGCAATTTATTACTTTATTTGTACGATGAACTCACTCTTCAGTCAGTTTTTTATGTCAATAAAGGTTGACGGGCTAGTAATCTTTTTTACACGAAATGTCGTGTAAGTCACAGAGGATACGAGATTTTTTCGAAGTGCTTTGTTCGTTTAAGACGATGCGAAATTACTTATTTACGTCAGCACGTTATCAGTCCTTAGTCAGTGCCAAAGAAGTTGACAATAAACAATGGCCCGTATTATTGCGATAACCTGGAGATAAACGTGTATGTAAAGATAAAGACACGTAGCTTCCTGTACACCAAAATCTTTTAAGAAAGTTTCTGAGCAATCCTTGCCGAGGGTGTGGCATTATTATTGTTAATATCTATCTTGTTTTGCGGGCTTTTAAATTCCCGGCGTTTTGATAGATCCAACAGTTAGCTCTTTGGAGAAATTGGTACCTACACCTGTACTGCACTGCACCCATCCATGGACACAACAATATATATCCGTGGCCCGGTCTCAGCATGCGTTGAGGATAATGAAACTTTAATGGAAAAGAGTAATTGTGCAATGGTGATTAGGATTGGGGGTATCATTCTAATTAATATTATATCTCGCCTTTTTCACTGGCCTATAAATCACAGTGCTTTGATAGGGTTGCGTGGGGATATTATTTTCGTAATGACAACAATAACTACATTTTTATCTTGCGCGTATTTTTCTGTCGATCGTCCAAAGCCCAGGTGCATGGGTAGATAACTAAAACAATACAAGACATGCTTTATTGATATTAATTAAACATGTCTTACCACATTTTTGGAAAAAAAGTACTACACACACCGGCAATGAAAATGGGTTCCGTGTTTTTTTTTTCATAGAAAATAACGCAAACATGGAGATTTCAAATATTTTTCAAAAATATTTATAGTGTAGGTAAAATATATTTTTAAATCAGGTTGTATTGGAATTCCGCTAAATTTTTAAATAAACCCAAAAAAAAATCAAAATTGTGGGAAGGTAGGTTTGTATAGACAAAAATGTAGACCGTTTAAGAAAACCACCTAAAATGTATGGTACTTAAATCGAGTTTTTTAATCACGAGTTGCTATTTTTATATCTACGGAGTCATCTGACGATAAAGTTCCGTGTAGTTTGGATCGGGTGAAAACTTCAGGGAAATTCCAATACACATGTTAAAAACGGTTCCACTTTTATAATAAATATTTATTTTAATTATTTGTAATCAGCATGTTTCCAGTATTTTCTATGAAAAAATCCACCTGACCCATATTCATTGACCGCAAGTGTATGAAATTTGTGCATTTGTTCAGTAAGGGACTTCAGGGCTGGAAACGCTATCTATTGACGTTCTATACATTCCTGTAATCTACCTATCCAATCCCACAACTAATATATTAAATAGTATGGTATAAGATGTAAATGTAGGTATTGAGGATTCATTGTTATGTTTGTTTGTCGTAGATGTACCTGGCGCAATATGGGTACCTAAGCCCGGCTGTGCGGAACCCGTCCAGCGGACACATCATGGACGAGAGCTCGTGGCGGAAAGCCATTGCAGAGTTCCAGAGCTTCGCTGGTCTGAATGCGACAGGTAAATGAGTTCCTAGTGTAGTGACCTAGCCCTTAGACAGGAGTAGGTAATACGCAAGAGCAAGAGAGAGGCAATCGAACAATTGAATAGGCTTGTTATTTAATAATACTTACCAACAACCATTCAAAATTAGGTACCGGCATTTAAAGACAAAACAAAAGGATATTCAGTATGGAACCGCTCTTAAATTACAAATACACTGTTATAAATTACAAACAAGCAATAAAAAGTAGTTACCTACATATTTGAAATTATTTCTATTATATTTATTGAAAAAAACATTCCACACACATATTATGTCTCGATGACTCGTGTGCGTGACCGTGCATTTCTTGGATTGCAAGGGTTTACGTAATTATGTAATGGTAGCCCACGAGGCCCGCCTTGGCCTTGCGCTTGCGCTAGGCAGCCGCTCATTAGCTCTTCGACCTGCAATTTACTGGCCCTGGGACACCGACTCCACTCTTCATCAAACAAATTGTTAATACACACAATACCTACACATCGAGTACTAAATACCTTACAATCATATGGGGAGCTACTTGAAACGTCTTCGGACACGTACGTGCTTCGACACGAGAAGTAGTTTATTGGTATCGGCTGATATTATGTAAGCAAATAACGCAGCGCGACGCACATTGATACATTATTCATTAGTAGTCCGCGCACGAGTTTCATTTGGATTAGAACCTCGGACCGTGCCGTTGACTCAGTTCGATAACTTAATAAAAGTAGGTATGCGAGCATTGTAATTAGTCTCTGGCACAAGCAGATGCTTCATCGTCTAAAGATGACTTTTATTGACGCAAATTATAGCTAGTTAAATTGTCAATGTGGTTTTGTAATTACTTCCTTCATTTTACCTAGCTGAACAAAAAGTTCAGGTTTTGTCTTTGATTTTCCTTATTATTGTGCTTCGTTGTTTTCTCGAATAACAAATACCTGTTGTTCACATCTAAGAGTACTAATAGTTTAATTAATTTTATTATCTGTTAATTATCCATTAATGTAGGTATTGTTGAAACATTACTTTTAAATAAATGTAGACAAATCGCTAAACAAAGGATAAAGATAGGTAGTTGTACGTGTCGTCGAAGCCTTTACATAATAAATACGACGTGAAGTAACCGAAGTTGTTTATGTACAAAGTGTGCGTAGTGACAATAATTGTTCGTGTTTGTGGCAGGCGAGCTGGACGAGGAGACGACGCAGGTGATGTCGCTGCCGCGCTGCGGCGTGCGGGACAAGGTTGGCTTCGGTGAGAGCCGCGCCAAGAGATACGCACTGCAAGGTACTTTTTTTTAAATATTTATCTTTTACCAACCAATTACATCGTTGCATTTCATTTGTTTTATGTTATCATTGATTTTATTAATCTGCTTGCCAAGCGAATTTCTATACGTACCTATTTGCAATGCTATATTTACTATTTATTCATCATGCAATCGTTGTTTTATTTTTATTGTAGCATGTAAGCGAAATTATTGTTTTTATGACCATATTGGTATATTTGTTAGTTAAGTAACTACCTACCCATTTAAATGTAGCTGGCTTTACCTTGAAATTGATACGTAGGATCCCGGTGGCGAGTGAAGAACCTGACGTACAAAATCTCCAAGTACCCGTCAAAGCTGAACCGAGCGGAGGTAGACGCCGAGCTGGCCAAAGCGTTCAATGTGTGGGCCGACTACACCGACCTCACCTTCACACAAAAACGATCTGGACAAGTTCATATCGAAATAAGGTAGGTACTTTAATATTCCCATTAAATACTAATTTCAAGATCAATACGAATATGACCTAAATAGTACATATTTAAACATTTCGATGGCTTAATTAAAAATACTATGAAAAGAAACTTTATAAAAGCGGCCGTAGTATTCTGAAATATGAAATTGCCGAGGTAGGTACATTAAGAAAATAGAAACACTGTACTTTGAGTGGGGTAACATACTATAAAAAAATATTAAAATCTATTGAACTTGAAACCTAACTAAAACGAATCTAAAGGGAATCACGCGTTAGGTATTTTTTGTGACAAAATTAAAGCACATCGATACTTATTCTGTCAGTGTTACTATTGTGTCCGGGGTCATTCGACTCAGTATAAAATACGTTTTTTAGTAAAATTTACGACTCTGTGATGCGTGACGAATGGTAGAGCTATTTAAAAGTGAAGAAACGCCTCAATGTGAAAATATGTATAAATATAATCTGGAGGATATACTTTATTGCAGATTTGAAAAGGGAGAGCACGGAGACGGCGATCCGTTTGACGGACCCGGTGGTACCCTGGCTCACGCTTATTTCCCGGTAAGGCTATCATTATAACTAGATTAAAAATGTAATATAATGAATACTTGGCTAAATGTAAATTGGGCTTGAAAGTATCTGTATAGTTTGGTATTAATGAATATGTAATATGGGTTTTCTTGAGAGTGTCAAAGAGTAGGTAAATATTAGGTACTTGTTATTGAGATAAGGAGGGATCAAAATGCGTTCATCTCAGGGTACCGACTTAAATGTGAGCTAAAGCACAGAGGTATGGATAAAGTTCAAATTCATCAAAAATTTTCAACATTCGTTCAAAATTACAAAACAAAGATGAATTATTGAATATTTTGTAACATTATTAAGCTATTACATGAAATGGGATTCTATTATGGTGCCATAATTTCTTTATGGTGAAATGTGGCGGAAGTAACATATTACAGTTCAACAAATGAAAGTACGGACAGTTTATTCTTTTTTGAATACAAATTATGTATTTCCGCAATGTGTGGTTAAATAGTTATTGACATAATTGTGTTATTTATTTTAGGTGTACGGTGGTGACGCGCACTTCGACGACGCAGAAATGTGGTCTATCAACTCCAGAAGGGGAACTAACCTTTTCCAGGTGCTCTATTGTCGCTATCTTTGTTTATAATTATTATACATATGGCACCGGAAGTAATGATTCACGGTAGTCGCTGCGTCATGTATTTTATGTTCTGCGTCAGACAAAGTTGCTCATCGTAGAAGTGTCTACTATTACATTAGTCTGATTGCATGTCAATTTTAAAGTATCAATTTGTGATGTGTTTTTTTGTGTTATTTCTAGGTGGCTGCACATGAGTTCGGGCATTCGTTAGGTCTTTCGCACAGTGACGTTCGTTCCGCGCTCATGGCGCCCTTCTACAGAGGTTACGACCCCGCCTTCCAGCTTGATACGGACGATATTCAAGGCATTCAGGTAAGATGTAGCAATACTGCTACTTCAAGAGCAGTAGTTCGTACGTATATGTATAATTATTAATCTAAGTATCTTTATATGTACGTTATAAAAAAATACATCCAACATATTATTGATTTTTTTCTTATGACAAAAAAAATAACGCACTCAGTTCTATACCAGCACCAGTACCCGTATTCAGTATATAACAAGCGTTTTAGCTAAAGCTACCGAGTCAGATACTATTTCAGTATTTTTAAAAACGTCGCGACCTTTTGAGTCCACTATAATAAGAAAATGTAGGTAAATATTAATCAAATTAACGGATTTAGTACAAGCCTATTTTTGATTAGACATGGTCCAATTAAGTAGTCATTCAAAATGTCATACTCAGGCCTATTTTACAATGCCCGGAAAAATATATCGGTGAGTAGCAATGTACCGAGGAGAAGTTTCATAAGTTGCGAAACTTCTATAGAGAATGTTCTCGGCAATTTTAATTTTACAAGCAATCTAATCATGCCAAAACCGTTGTAATTATATACATGCCTTTTAAGGTATTTTTTATGCCTCGTTTACTCAATTTTGAAATACAATGTTCTTCATGGCACTTTTTTATAAGTTCTCATGGAAAATTTCTCAATGAGAACTTACTCTTACATTCTCATGAAAAATCTCGGAATTTTTCGAGTATGTTTCCGCAATTTCGAGAATGTCCTGCAACTTGTACATTGCTATCCGTGAGATCAAATTATCACTATTTACTCCAGGCATGTGATAGAAAAAGACAGTTAAAATTTGTATCTGACAGATATATTTTATCCAAGGATGGTGAAACAAGCCCTAACGTGTTTATTTAAACTGGACAGGCACTATACGGGCGTAAGACTCAGACTGACATCGGCGGCGGAGCGCTGGCCCCGGCGGCGCCGCGGCCCACCACGGCCCCGCCGTCCGCAGAGGACCCCGCGCTCTGCGCAGATCCCAACATCGATACCATATTCAACTCTGCTGACGGAGCCACGTATATTTTCAAAGGTATGCCAACAAGCACGGGTTTTAAGTAAAACATTAATTTTGCAGGGATCAACCTTCAGATAGAATAGGGATGATGACTGTAGTTAAAATACATTATTTAACATTATGCACGACATAATACACGAAGAAATTATTACTAAGATGTAGATTGCAGTAATTTTTGTACAGAACTTCTATTTAATAAATTGAAAAGAACTTAAAAGAGTAGGTCATTTGGCAGTACTCAAACGTGACGTCACTTTTGAGTATTTCTTATAAAATTCCATAGTGGTGATCGTTTCGACAGTTCGAAAAAAGATGCTGATTTGACTTGCCAGTCATCATGCCTATTGATCTTTGTTCTGATTGCTGCTACATAAATACATACTAATATACCACCATTCGTCAGTCAAAAACAAAAAAGAAAACAAACCTAATAAAACCTGAACTTGCATTGGTTTTATTTACATTTTTCAAACAGGTTCTTGTTTTTATGAAATTTTTTGATATTTATTAGTATTAACGTAAAACTATACCTGCGAACGTGTTTCATGATATATCAGTCACGATGAGTGAACATACAATACATACAATAGTCTTAATCACTTCAATTAGCTTCAATGCAACGGATATTGAAGTTGATTGTGACAGCAATATGATTTCAGATATTCCCGTAAAAATATACCAAGGCAAAGGATTATGCACTATATCTTGTAAGGGCGAGTTGGTACAAATATGATTCGTATAGTTAAAGCATTTGTACTGTGTAGATAACTCCGCTATCCGATATGCGGATATATTCATGCGGATATATTTATAGTCAGCCTCCGTAGCCTATTTGGTAGTGACCCTGCCTACGAAGCTGGAGGTTCCGGGTTCGAATCCCGGCGAGGGCATTATTTGTGTATTTATTTATCACAAATATTTGTTCCTTGGTCATGGCTGTCTTTGTATCTATATGTATTTATCTGTTATTATATCGTCGCCTGACCCACAACACAAACCTTAATTAAGCTTACCGTGGGACTAGTTCGATCTGTGTAAGATGTCCCAAGATATTTATTACTTATTATTCATAATTTTATGCGTAACGGCGATAGATTAGAGCAAGTAGTAAAACTTACTCTTTCATAATTTTCGTCACTACACAAATTACTATTTATTACAGGGGAACATTATTGGCGCTTGACCGAAGACGGAGTGGCGTCGGGGTACCCGCGTCTGATCTCGCGCTCGTGGCCCAACCTGCCCGGCAACATTGATGCCGCATTCACATACAAGAACGGAAAGACGTACTTCTTCAAGGGCTCCAAGTATTGGAGGTACAACGGACAGAGAATGGACGGCGACTATCCGAAAGAAATTAGCGAAGGTAAACGAATTTCTATGTATACCTAGTTGGGATATTGTACCTCTAATTGATTTTCGGTTACTTTTAAGAAATAATATTATAATATTAATTATAGCATATGTTTCACGCACAAAGATACCAGTGGCCTATACCACAAAAACTTTACAAGCGTACAATTCTACAAAATTGTATAAATTCCCATACAAAAAGTTGAAATTTTGTAGAATTGTACGCTTGTAAAGTTTTGTGGTATAGGGGCCCGTTATGCATACCTACTACTATTATGAAAGATTGTAACTTACAAATTGTAATAACTACAAAAATGTATTCATAATTTAGCAACATGAATTATTACAGCACGCAAATATGTATTGTAAAAAAAAAGAAAATAGTTAAAAGTTTTATATGTCTAACATTTTTCATCCATTTATACACAATACATAACATATACAGTTACATGCAATAATAAAAAACACTAATTTTCAGGTTTCACTGGTATTCCTGACAACCTAGATGCTGCGCTTGTATGGTCCGGCAACGGCAAGATTTACTTCTACAAGGGCTCTAAGTTCTGGAGGTTCGACCCCGCCCAGCGGCCGCCAGTCAAGTCCACCTACCCTAAACCCCTGTCTAACTGGGACGGTATCCCCGACAACATCAACGCTGCCTTACAATACACGAATGGTTACACCTACTTCTTCAAGGGCGGCCAGTATTGGAGGTTTAACGACAGAACGTTCAGTGTAAGTTTTGCTAAAAGTATCTGTGCTCCTATAATGTTAACTTTCTTGATGGTCACGATCCTCAGTCACGAGGGAACGACGAAGAAGAAGATAATGTTGAACTAGGGTTCTACATCTTACTTTAGCAAATATAAAATCGCATTGTAAGTTTGAAAATCTAAATTGATGAAAACGCTGTAGGTGTATTACATTTTAATTTGTTAGAAATGCTCAGCTGATAGGTTCTGATGCTGAGGTTTTTGAGGTCAATGAAATCAATTAGCGGTTCCACTTCCATTGGCAATGACAGAAAACGGTATAAAGTTGTACCCCAACTGCGACGTCAATAGGAGAGGAAGAGTGATTATTGTGACAGTTATAAAAATTACATTTCTGCACGAATCTCCCATAAAGTATTGACGAATAATGTATTGATTGATTACATCTGGTACTGGCAGGTGGACTCTGACAACCCCGCGTTCCCGCGCAGCACAGCCTTCTGGTGGCTAGGGTGTTCCAGCGCGCCGCGCGGCACGGTCGGAGGTAACGCGCGCCTGTCTGCACCCGCGCCGTCGGACGATGACGTCGGCGAGATACAGTTCGACGCAGGTAGGTTCGGGGACCGGCGCCACGACCTTAAACCCTAGCTCATTACAAATTACTATTACCCAAATTTTACCGGTTAAACAATCAGGCATTTAAAATTAAAAATCCGGGGAAAGTACTTCACAATGAAAGGACACGTCAGTTGGATGAGATCGATGTTTCATAAATATAATTAATTTTGAAATATTGTATATAATCTTTATTCTTAACCGATTTTATCATCTGTGTTCAGACTTTCAAGTGGAAATTAAGTGTCGGTTTTACGCAGGTAATTCAACCTGAATGTAACTGATCTAGATTTGTCGTAATTATGAAAAATCAAATTTAATTGGGTGTTAACTGTATTAGAGCTATGTCGCTCCCTGCACGACAACCAGGAATGAGCATCGAAGACAATCGCTAAATGTGCGCTTATGTGTTCCTTTTCTGTTTACGAAAAATGTCTTTTCCATCTTGAATTGTGTTCTTCTTAAATTTTTGTTTAGCTCTTTTTTCTGTTTCCTTACTTTACCATTTGTGTATCTTTTCATGTTTGTTTGTTTTTTTGTTCTGTTTATTTTAAATGTCTTCTATTTCAGCGCAATCATTATATATACCTAACCACATACTTATTTCAGTTTCAATACTTTACCATAACATGCTTTGTGATTATTAGCCACTAATAACTAACGAATTAACTTTCCGTGAAAAAAGCTACTAATTTAACCACTAACAGCTTATTTAACTAAAGAAAAGAGATTTAAATTGACTTCATCGTTTGCCGTTTAACGCTTCTAGCCGATGCCGTTTAATGGAAATAAAGGTTGGCCTTCGGTGTGGGGAGTGAGCGGGACTGGTCCACGTGGCTTCAGGGCGCCTCCGAGCCTACCTCCGCGGACGTGGCTTAAACCTGAACGAGACTTCTGTAAAAACAAATTACAAAAACGAGTCTCGTTCAGGTTTTTCCATTAGGATGGTTAATTAGAGCTTTATAGAAATTTACACTGAAATTAAAATTTTGAGTAAAATATTACTGTAATTGTAGTCGCTTTCACA
>JALPQI010015609.1:0-37342 GCA_025490895.1 Thaumatotibia leucotreta | reverse complement strand
ATCACCGCCACCCATGTTTATTCGAAAGAAAGTATATTTATATACGAATTATTAACTTTAACGATATAAAATTAAATTAAATTCTCGAACAAACGTGAGAGTAATAGGTTATTTTTAATCTGACAACTGCTATGACAGCAAAACGTCACTGACAATTACGATGCGTTCAGAAACTTTTAACTTCAACAAATTATGACAGTTGTCTGTCTATCACCATGAACGATTTACGATACGAATGTGTAAATTCCTGAACGTGTAAACGGAACGGAAAAACGCCCTAGCCAAGTGTGTTCTATGCTTACCCTCGAATGTTTTTATCAAATTTGCAACGACTAAATTTTTACGAGAAATGATATTTAATATGCGAAAACGATAGGAAATAACGCGAAAATAACCACGGGCACTTTACAAATTAATTCGGTCGGAGGACCATAAAAATGTATGATTATTTCTTCGATAAAAGCGGACTGTAATTTTTTTTATAATTAAGTTTTAAAGTTCAAAGTTTTCACGAAACGACAAAGAATGTGGAACTTGGTGTGGAAGGCTTATCAGCTGTAAGAAACACGTACCTTTGTGATCTGCAGAAGATAGTGCAGATCTCGGCTGTAGCGGCTGGTACAGGCTCCTCACCGTTGGCTCGTTCAAACTTACCTTCGGCGAAGGTTTACCGTTAACCAGTTCCAGCGAGATGCAAAGACTCGTGCTTCCTCCAACGGATCTGCCTTCGTCGACGTTCACACACAGTTGAAAGCAAAGATTTTATACGATGATCAACTGCTCGATACGAAAGATTTGAATACTTTGAATTTACGAAAAGGAGTACGTGCTATCGCACCGAAAGATTAATGACAACTCATTGAACGTTTTTTTTTTTTTTTTTAAGTTCAAGGCAAGTATGTTGCCAGGCGAAATTATCTAAAACCATGGAACAATTCTAAACAATTGTAAAAAAAACCATTGGGGTGGGGGCCCTCCATACATGTAACTGAGGGATAGAAAAATTTTTTTTAGTTGTATACATATAAGCGTGTGGGATATTAATAGAATGCCCCTTCTAGCTCCATACAGAGGCCTAGTAGAGGAATCCCACTCCCAAAGTGTCAAAACTGAATTGAGCTTTAGGCAAGCGCATGAAGGTCTACATTGCTTTGTAACCGTAACTTATGTTTGTTTTATCGGTCTTTGGTTTAGAATCGGCGGTGCCGATATTTCAATCATTGGCGTCTAAAACGTTGGACACATTCAATTGTCAAAGAAGCACGTATGCGGCCAACGTTTTGAACTTTTTAACTTCAATTATATCACAGAAGCATCTATCTGACCCGCTAACTGGATGTCTTTTTGACAGGACGACGATTGGGGCAACGAAGACGGCACGGCAGCGGCAGAACTCCACGAGCAAGCCAAAGCGACCGAACCCGAGGAGATAGGGGACATGCTCGAACCGCCCACTAAGGTTGGTGTGGTAATAGTACATTGTGTATTAAGGGCGGTAAATAAGAAGAAAGCCGAAGGCGCGGGCTTTACTTCACACGAGTTCATAATTCTTGTACCGCCCGTGGCACACGCAATGTTTTTCATCACACCTGTGAGTCAAAAAAGGTAAATAAAACTACTCTAAAATGGTCTAAATCATTTTTCAAAATCAGGGATGACTTAAATTTATAATTTTTATAAAAGAAATCTCCGGGCGCCGCGCTAGTGCTACGTAATGTTGTATGAAAATCCTTGACAGCCCTAGGGTGTAATAACGCATCTACGGCGCGCATCGCCGCAGCGCATTGGCGCACTTACCGAACAGGTGTGATGAAAACATAATATCGTCGGCTGACAATAAAAACTGTCACTACTCTTAGCAACCTCAAGTCAGTATTGAATCAGAACTTTGATAGGAGAATATTTCAAAGAACATGTAGTGTATTAAAATTTCAGAAGGAAATACAACCTTACTTTTAACATAATACGCTGCAAATTAGCTTTGAATTTTATAAGGACTTCATGTGTACGAATCTTGTACGAATAAATCTTTCGATTAGAAATTGTATCTTCTATCGTTAACTATCAGAACAATAACACTTCAACTAGCACCATATTCGTTTTGCTCTTCTCCCCGTTATGGCACTCAACTTACATAGTGTCTGACCAAAGCTGATAAAATTATTGTTTTACAGGTGGCAAAAATCTTCATACCCTATGCCATGAGAGCGAAAAAGGTCGACATGAAACAACTGAAGCACTGCACGTGGAAGATGTTGACAGAGAAATCACAAGGCGAGCAAGAAGAAGTCACAGAGACCACTTTCGCCACAATCTACAACAAACTACCCAATAAATTGTCCACTAATATGCGCGAGTCGCTCAGTGTGCCCCTCGCCTTATTATCTGTGCTACATTTGGCTAATGAAAAGGGACTGATATTACAGAAACGGGAAGATTTGAAAGATTTTGATATTGTAGGTCTGATAAAGAAATAAAGCCTGTTTTAGTACGCGCACTGAATATTCCTTCACCTGTACATATTTTTTATAAGGTCTTGCAGTTTCCTAGGTAATGCAAATACAGATGTAGTGAGAAATGACTTGCCTTCGGAAACGTTCGTCAACGTCATGCTGTTTCAGTCTATCTTACTGAGACTGACAGTAATAGCTGTCATGCTACTTCAGTCAGACTCGGTGACACTGCCTGAAACAGCATGTGTTTACGAACGTTTCCGAAGGCAAGTAATTTCTCACTACACCTGTACCCTATTTTTGTTTTGTAAAACAATTCAATGCCTTCATTATAATGGAACATTGTATAAATATTTTATAATTAATTTTCGTATTTTTTACGGTATTTTGTCGATTTTCAGTGAGGACTATTCTATCGTTTTACTAGTACAGTAAGCTGGTCTCGTTGTAAATAAAAATACTCGAATTATACAAAACTTTTTTATTTATTTTAAAAACAGTAAACAATAGCAGAAATAAACATTTCACAAACGTAACTTATTTGTGAGAAACTTTAGCGGCATATTGGCTGCTATAGATATCTATTTTTGAATATGGTGTATTTTAGAGGCACAACACATATTGTTCCTTATCGTTATTGCTAATCATATTGCTTACGAGGTCTACAAAATGTGTATGGTAACACGATGTGCTGAATTTAAACAATGAACATAATAATCGTATTCCTATCTAAACGAGTAAACACTAAACAACGTCGAACGTAGAAAAATACGAGTATTTACAATGTCACAGTATCAAACTTCAAAGTCTTCAAACGTTTACGTAAATGCTATAACTTAAAAGAAACGAATCGGAAAACAAACAAATAAATAATTACTGGATTTATAGGGTTGTAAATAAACAAAAACTTGTCTTTTACATTTGAAAGTAACAAATGAATAAACTTTTCATAAACACGTTACACAAGTAATCAAGTAAACATCTTACATCTAGAATAACAAATTTAAAAAAGTATTAAAATGTTTAGAGAGATTATCTAACACTACAAAAGATAAGGCTATTCAGTCTAGTTTGTGGAAGTTTCGATTTAACACGGAAACTGTACGTGATGACTGATGAAAGTCATATCATATGCCTATAATAAATAATTTACAAAAACCTCTAGACACTTTAACACGTTTTCACTGAAAGGGAAGTATAAAATAAATCCCGTCCTAAGTAACTATCACAATCAGGCATCGCTTCGCACTATTAATATTATAATTAAGAATGAGATTTTTATACAAGGTTTAGTTAGAAAATAAATCTCTTAATCAATAGCTTTAATTTCTTCAAGTTTACTCACGTCATTAGATTTAACGCTAGGTTCGGTACTGTCTTTTAATTCAGTTTGAATATCTGCTGCTGCTATTTTTCCTTCTTCAACACCAGATTCTAATTTATCCGTTTTGAGTTCTGCTATTGTCTCTCCTACTATAATATCTGATTCTACCTTAGTTAATCCATTACTGGGTACCTTCATCGGGGATCCATCTCTCGTGCAATCACTGCTCGTGTAGCCAGTATCTGTGTTGATGGAATCCTTGGAATTGTCCCTTTCTGGAGTCTTTATAGTTCCATTGGAGCTCTCCAGAGTTGAAGATGACGTGTCTTGTTTAGGAGATTCTAGTTGTTCTTTATGATCACCGGAATCGTCTAAACTGTCAGGGTTGGCCTCAAAAGATTTGTTCTCAATTACAGTGTGATTACTTTCTAAACTTTCGTCGAGATCGGGATGTGACGAGTCCAGCTCGTTGGCATCCTCAAATTTATCTTCATCCTCAATCTCGGTACTAACCTCGGTTTGCTTTTCGTTATCACCTACTAATACTGGTTCAGCAACCTCCTTTTCGGCAACTATTGGGGAATCTACTTCTTCCCGTGTTTCAACTGTTTTTTCAGTTTCCACCGGTTCTACAGTTGACTGGGTCGGTACTTCCTCACACGTTTCCGAGGTAACACTTTCAGAAGAGATTTCTATTGTTTCTTTGGTTTGAGAGGCTGTTTCGGGTGCAGGTGCAACCTCCTTCGCAACTTCTGTCGTCTCTGTAGCTACTTCAGGTACAATTTCTTCTTTATTTGTTTCGCTCGATTTCGGAGAGAAAATTATAACACCGGCATCCTCTCCGTTAAGAATGAGTTTGACGAGTGCCGGCTCCGAAGTACTGTCTAGGAATTCAATGTGGAATGTCGCGTCGTCGGCCATGAGATCGTTAAGTTTGTTCCGGGCATCGTCGGCGGTCGCTCCGTCTGGAACGGCTAATCGGCAGCACTTGGCGAGGGGCTCTATCGCCGCGATCTCCTCAGGTAGCTGTCGGAACTCCTCGCATTTGGCCTTGTTGCCGTAATCGAGGAACTGAACGTGGTAGCTCGCGTCGCAGAATTCGAGGATCTTGGCGCGGTACCACTGCTCGTCCTCGGCCCAGAAAGCGGCGCATACGGAGCCGACCTTCAGTTCCGCGATCGACTCGTAGTCGGACGCGTCGCACATGGCTTCCGTCACTCGGTCGAGGTCGGTTTCCTTGTCGTCGAGGTGGAGGTAAAATTCGTCGACGGCGTGTACGTAGCAGAGCTTTCCGGTGCTTCGGACGTCCTGCCCGACGGGGGCCGGTCGCTCCGCAGGCGGTTGCTCCTCGCACAGCCCGACTAATTCCTCCGTCACAGATTTCCCCTCCAGGTAAAGTTCCACGATGGAGATGTCGCCGGACGCGATGAACTGCACGTTGAAAATGGTGCGGCCCTCGGCGGCTAACTCGTTGAACTTGATCTCCGACTTCCTGGACCAGGACTTGATGTCCCTCGGTTTCTGAAGCGCGCACTTGCGCGAGAGCGCGGGTTTGAGTTTCAACTCCTCGGGGAGGCTGCGGAGCTCGGTGGCGATGGACGCGTTGCCGTAGTCCATGAACAGTACTTCGGTGCCTTCGGAGCCGTCGACGATGACTTGCGCGCGGTACCAGGCGCCGTCTTCTGGGTATTTCGCGGCGCACAATACGCCTTCCTCCTTTGAAGCGAGCTCGGGCAGGTTCTCTGCGTCCTCCATGGCGGTTTCCATAGCTTGCAGCTCGGGCGTAGCGGATTCTAGCTGCACCCAGAACTCGGAAGGCGAGTTGACGTGGCTGGCGAAGCATGAAGGTAAATCTCCGCAGTCGGCGGCCTGGTCGGCTCGCGAGGCGTGTCCGGCGGCCACGAGTTGGGCGGTGACATCGCGGCCGCCCACGAAGAGATCCACGTAGGTGGTGACGTCACGGAGCACGATTAGCGCGTCTACTGGTTGCGTGATGTCACCGACGAGGGCTTCGAAGTTATCGCCAGCAGGCTCGGACCACTGTCCAGTGCCTGTGGGCACGGCGTTAACGCTGGACCGCATCGCGAGGGGTTCTATAGCGCGTAACGTCTCCGGCATGACTTTGATGAGCCCGGGTTCGTTATCAAGCACGTCAGTGTTGCCGTAGTCGATGAATCGGACGGTGGTGATGTCGGAGTCGAGGTCGAGCACCTGGGCGCGGTACCAGAGGTCGTCGGCGGAGTACTTGGCGACGCAGAGGGCGGCCACCTCGCGGGCGAGGAGGTCCTCGTACGTGTCGGCGGCGGCGGCCAGCTCGGCTTGGATCTCGTCGATCTTCTCCACTTTGTCGGCCATCTGCAGCCAGAAGTGGCCGGGGCTGTCGATGTGGCTGATGTACACCTGCAATCAATAATCGTATCGATGAGGATTTTTGATACTTTTTCTGCAGCTATAGGGTGAAACCATTGGTACTAAAGAAAATTATTAGAACTTAGTTCATTTCATGGGAATTGACATGAAACTATTTCTCTTATTTAGTTTATAAACCTAAATATATGTACAAAATTAAATATGCGTATTTATTATGCCAGTTCGTTGGACTTGACGCCACAGTGCTGCCATCTCACCATGCCATAGCGGCAGAAAAAGTATCAAAAACACTTATTGTATTGTATTTTTATCCTTTGATTTCTTTTAGTATTATTTTTCTCTTTTTTGTGTGACGATAGATTCGTAACACACAAAAGAAGGCAATATGGGTAAATCTATATTTTTCGTCTGTTATTGCAATAATTACAGTCATCTGAGTCACACTGGTTTTTTACAAAATTATGCTACTTGAATTATGCAAACATGCATAATGCAATAATCCATGTTAGTTTAATTTAAGTAGCATCATGGCTCATTACATTAAGGAAAGAGCTTATTACCACTAGAAAAATGCAAATTTACAGTTTAAGTACCATAATCTTGCATAAAACCAGCGTGATTCAGGTGACCATGGCAAAAACAGACAGAAAAAAGTTTACCACCCATATTGTCTTCTCTTGTGTCAGGAATGTTTATTATTATTACCTGAGTGCAGCCGGGTGGGAGGGAAACAGGCTCGACGGTTTCCTCTGCAGAGGGCGCGGGTTCAGACGCAGGTTCCTCGTCAGAAGCCACTTGTGGGGTCGCGAGCTTTTCATTCACTAGCTTCATGGAGAGATCGACTCCATCTAAGTGTAAGCTAGCGAGCCAACCATCAGCACCGAAAGCTAGCGTGACTTGAACGTCTTTATCGGTCGTCCACTCGGATAGTTTAGTCACTGCGTCATCGGTAAGCGCGACTAATCCTAAACTGGCGACTAGCGCATGTGCGCAAGGCTCGTAGAATGAAGCGTCGAGTTTCTTTATAACTTCTTTAGCTACTGTCTCTGTGTTTCCGTAGTCGGGGAATTGGAGAGTGACGTCGGTTTCTGTTGCGCTGACGATGGTGGCGCGGTACCAGTTGCCGTCGGACGATTTAGCAGCGCATAGCGTGTCTGGTTCGAACTCGGTGAGAGGCTCAGGTGTGCCTAAAATAAAGTATAAAATTGAATTGTTTAATACTAGCTGGTGCCAATGATTTTAAAGACAAACGGGTCTTAACCGCGTAAACGTTTAATTATATCCTGACGTTTCGGGCATGCCGCCCGTGACCCATGACCCGTGGTCGCAAGCAGGTTTGTCTTTAAAATATGAGTGATAATCGTGAAAGTTTAAATCAATATATGGTGCCCATGACTTCGACATGCAGGCGATTTTCACGATAAAAACTATCCTATGCACTTTCTCGAACTATCTCCATACTAAATTTCAACTAAATTGGTTCAGGGGCTTTAACGTGAAGAGGTAAGAGACAGACGAGAGTTACTTTCTCATTTATAATATTATAGTACCCATGGATTAAAAAACTTATAAGTCTTATGAAATCACATATTTCGGCTGACAACCAAAACTCAATATAAAAACTGTCACTACTCTTAGCAACCTCTTATGTCAGTATTGAATCAGAACTTAGATACGATCTCTATTTCAAGTAGGTATTTGTTACTTAGTGAGTTTTGGTTGTCAACCGACGATTTGATCAAACTCGTTTCAAAATTCTTAAAAAGCTTACAAAGCTTTTTAAGAATTTTGAAATGAAATTGTTTTAAGGTTTCCAAAAAGCTCATTTGCCTCTTTGGACAGCTATTAGAAATAATATTGAATCTATTCAAGGAGAAAACAAACTCACCTTCTTCATAGAAAACATAGAGCCTATCCAACAGCTGCTGAACCTTGTCAATATCAGCAGTCTTCTGCAGATAGATCTCATTGAGGTTTTCTAAGTGCTGTATGCTGCAGAGGCCGAAGTTATAGTTGAAGACGGTGCGCGCGCATAGAGTGACGACTTCTTCGAAGGCACCTTCGTCCGGCTCAAAGATGGCGAGTTTCTTGCCCGTGTTGATGTCGTATAGCGTTGTGACTAGGCTGGAATGAAAAATAGAGAATTGTCACACGGTTATTCAGCAATCCGCTGCTAGGTGACGGCAGTAATACATTTATCAGCACCCTAACTCTTCCTGTGGGTGAGTTGACTAAGGTATTGAAGCGTCACTGATCATTGATTGAAGATTGATGATGGGCAGCAGCGTCATCATCAATCTTCAATCATGGGTAAAAGGAGTGGCCTATGTCCAGCAGTGGACAAAACTAAACTAATGATAATGACTGTGATGTGTATTCATCCATGGAGGTTTGCATAAGGAAAGTGTTAAAGGTTACCCTGTTTTTTTTTTCGTTTTAAGAATTCAATTTAGATACTCATGTTTACCACGGAAATAATTAATGTTTAGAACGGTATTATTTATGAATTTATATATATTATATTATGTATTGCATGCATGTTATTTTAGTAATAATATTTGTGTCGTAGGCGTAGGGTAGTTTCATTGATAGTAAGTAGTAATCTTGTATAGCACCGCCCACAACTTCTCTGCTTTGCCTTAAGGTTGACTGGTAGAGAATGCTTTTTGGCATTAAGTTCGCCTTTTGAACATTAAGGTTTTCTTTTGTGCAATAAAGACTAAATAAATAAATAAATAAATGCTTTTGAAATGAATGCAGGGTCCTGCATGTTTGGTTCTGGTCTTCTGGCATTATAATAAATCATGTTGAACCAAAGGGTTCCCTGTGACTTTAAATAAATGAATAAATATCTTGGGACATCTTACACAAATCAACCTAGTCTCACGGCAAGCCTCAATCCGACTACTTGCCCAGTTATATCTTAGTAGTGGAACTCACCCGATGCTCTCAACGCTGTCATTTAGAACCATAGAGTTTGCTAAGACTTTGTTACTTGCCCTGTTATATGTCAGATGTAACTCACCGGATGCCCTCAACGCTGTCGACATAAACTATGAACTTGTTGCCGATGAGCGCGGCCTTCAACTCGTCGAGCGGCGTGAGGACGGTGCAGTCGGCGCTGTAGTTGTTGAGGCAGCACTCTAGCGACTGGTAGTAGTATACGCTGAGCTCCGTGGGCAGGATCATCAACTGTGGGGAAAAGTGAAAGGTTGTTAAGTTAACCCGTAGGTGCATATGGTATCATACATTTTATTTCTAATATGACTTATGTAAGCAATCGATGCTAATTAGAACTCGCCTTATTTCGCCATGATTTCATTTCATGTCATTTCGATCGTAAGGTTTTTGATACTCTATGCACATAAGGGTTAAACCCTTAGGTGGAGCATTCCATGGGCTGTCCCGTACAAACGCGTGTATATTCCGATAATTAGAGTTTTCTTCCGAGTTATTAGTTAATTTTTTTTTTTGTGCAATATTTGATTCCTCTGGTCACGAAAGAGAATTTCGATAAACCCAAAATTTTAAGAAAAACCGTGTTTGTACGATGACTTTTACGTGGAATGCACCAGGTGTATATCGATGGTTACGGGGTCAAATCCGATAAGTCGAAATAATTTTTCATTGAAATATGGATTAACCCAAATGTTGGTATGTCGCCGTTTTCTATGGATTGCCAACACCTCGCGCCTACATTTATTGAATTGGCCGCCTTTTTCCACTGACTAGCCGGTCATCCAGAGTATATCAAAGGTCGTCTGGTGAAACCCGATAAGTAACTATTTCGAGGTAACTATTCATTGAAACGACAACCTCACATAAGTGCCATATAGGCTACCCTCGATATTTGTTATAATATATTTTATTATTTAATTGTGAACTGCATGAAACGCATAAAAAATAATTATTACTTACATTAGCCAATGATGTGGTGATAGTGTTACCATAATCTGGCAACACTGCAACGATGTTATTTGCGTCCGACGTGTCGTTCAAAATAGCGCGGTAGATTTTACCCTCGTGTTTTACAGTGCAATGGACGCCGTCCGTCAGTGTGTCTTGTGTTAGTGGCGTCAGCTGAAAAATATTACATTTTATTTTTATTTTAGAATAATAATAATACTGCGGCAGTAAGAATACAAATGTCACCACCTCAACTCTTCCCTTGGGTGTCGTAAGAGTCTACTAAGTGATTGAGTATTACCTCCTAATGCGCCCATACGCATAGATAATAGAGGCCTGCGTTACACAATGGACTGAAATAGATTGATGAAGTTGAAGAAATAATTATACAACAGTTGGACAATACAAGGTGGACTGATGACTTGCTGAAGGTAGCAGGACCGATCATTAAATAAATAAATAAATATTTTTTGACATCTTTACACAAATCAACCTAGTCCCACGGTAAGCTTAATTAAGGCTTGTGATGTGGGTACCAGGCGACGATATATATCATAGATAGATACGTATAGATACTTAAATACATAGACAGCCATGACCAAGGAACAAATATTTGTGATAAATAAATACACAAATAATGCCCTCGCCGGGATTCGAACCCGGAACCTCCAGCTTCGTAGGCAGGGTCACTACCAACTAGGCTACGGAGGCTGTCATTGTGAATCTTTGGAGGAGGCTTATGTTCAGCAGTGGACGTCTTTCGGCTGATGTGATGATGAGACCTCAACCAGCGCTGGCCTTGCCAGCATTAACATTGAGATGTAACTACTTCTTGACCATTTGTTTTTTGTGCGTGTTTATCTTTTTATTCGCGTGGGTTGCGAATAAACGTTCTCTTTCATATCGTAGTGAGTATTTTGTCCTGGCCATACTCAAAAATCTTTCGGTCATAGGTATTATCAAACCGCGATTAGAATGGGATTCGAAAGTACTGTTGACACAACAGTGTATACGTCAATCTAGGATATATTCATAGTTATATTCATATATTCCTAGTTTAAGTGCCGAGACTTACAGACAATAGATTAATGAATCACTCACTACATCTATAAACAACTCTTTCCTAGGTAAATTAAGTGTCATTTGTTGTGTCAACAGTACTTTCCAATCCCTTTATGATTCCGGTTTGATAATACGAAGACAAATGAATCATACCTGATGCACCTCCAATCTCAACTTTGCTATGTCGACGATCATGATTTTCTTGTTGTTCTCATATCGAATTTAATAGATAGCTCCTTAAAACCTACTATTCATAAACATTTCCTAACTTAGCAAGCCGATAATAAGTATTGTTTGTCCCTTTCGGTCTTATCAATATGTCTATAAACAAGACTGAAGTCCGAAGATCTAGTGAACACCCCGAAATACATAGCTAGATCTACTGTCCCATTAGTATTGTCTGTAAAAGTCCGTGATTAAGGAATAATGTTTTAGGTTTGTATACATTTTTTTAGATTCTACTGACGATTGGTATAGGTATAATGGCTGTTGTAACAACTTACCAAGCTGACGTCAAAGTTTGCGATGGCGTTTTCAACCAACTCGGCTTTCTCCAAGTCAAGCTGTATGTAGAACTTCTCGTATGACTCCACGTGTGTCACGCGGCACGGGATCTGCTGGCCTACTATGATGGTCAGGTCTATTGCTTCGTCTGGAAAATAACAAGTAGTCGAAATTCATACAAGGGATTGTATTGTTTATAGCGACCCGCCCCGGCTTCGCACGGGTACTATACCTACACAAAAACCTTCCTCTTCAATTACTCTACCTATTAAAAAACATCTCATCAAAATCCGTTGCGTAGTTTTAAAGATTTAAGTGTACAAAGGGACATAGGGACAGAAAAAGTGACTTTATTTTATACTATGTAGTGATGAATAATTTCACTAGAGTGCGCTAAGGCTCAATAGTTATTGAATCATGAGGGAAAGGAAACTGTTTTTGTCGCACTAATAAGAGTGGCAGACAGAGAAAATTACGAAACGTTAACGACGCTGCGCACCCATTTCTGCACTTTTTTGAGAATTTAAGGGCTGCATTCATAATTATCAGGTGCCGTGGCAGGTGGCAAAATTTATATACTTTTACTATCATCGTCAGCCTATGTTAGTCCACTGATGGACGTAGGCCTCTCCTATTAAATATGCGTATTACGCATTACGAGGTAAGTTACTACACTTCTTCAAATTATGTGTGAAACAGACAGACATTTATGTTGAGAGTAGTTTTGTTCTTTTTCCACAATATTTTGCCTTTTTAGAGTCTCAAATTTTCCAAATTGAAACCATAATGTTTTTTTAGAGTGGTCCAACTCCAGTTGATAACATGATATGAGCTCACGTGATGGTGAAGAAAATACATTTACCTTTAAGAGCGACAGACGACTGCTGTTCCGATAATACAGCCAGCTGCTTCTCAACCAACATATCCGTCACACTCGCCCCGTTATTCCACAGCGACACTTGGTACTGCCCTTCCACACACTCTTGGAACACGCACTGGTATCGCGGCGCGTTAAAACACAAGTCCACTTCAGGATTCGTCTTCCATTCACCGTCTATAGGCGCGACTCCGATCAGCGAGCAGTGAATAGCCATTTTAGGCAATTCCAACAACTGCCTATCCAACTGCCATATATCTTTTGCGTCTACTAGTTGCTTATTCCCGAAATCTATGTACTGGACTATGAATTTCGAGAAGGGTTGGGCTGAGACGACCGTGGCTCGGTATAGGACTCCGTCGGCCGGGTATTTGGCTAGAACTGAAGCGCCGACTGGTACGTTTCCACTGTAGGATCTAACGCCTTTGTATAGCTCGGGGATTTTGTGCATCATCTCAAGGAACTTTTGCTGGAGGGACATCATTTGGGTGTAGAAGCTTTTCGGGGATATTATCCAGGTGACTGACACTTCATGTTGCGCTTCGGATTCTATAACGGGTTCTTCGAAGCGGGATTCTAATGGGACGGGGTCAGGGAGTTCTTTGTATTGTACTTGGGTGAATTTTCCGCGCGGTTTATGTCCAGGGGCGCGACCGAAGCTTCTTTCTGACCGTTTGTCAGAGTCTGAGCCGAAAGAGCGATCAGCTCGCTCTGCGCGATCACGAGGGGTGAAATTACTCTTCGTACGGTCCCTATCGCCCCGGTTCTCTCGGTCTCTGAAGTCTCGCTTCTGATTCCAGTCTTTCTTCTCGCCCCATTCTCTACGCTCGCCCCGGTTTTGCCCGAAGCGGTCGTTGCGGTTCTGCGTGCCGCTGCCCCAGTCATCTTTCTTCTCTTCCCATTCGTCTTGTTTGTTGAATTTATTGTCGCTGCAATGTTAAGAGCTTTAGGTTAGATTTATAATTAATTGGAATGGTCGGGTAAGAGGTATGCAGAAACAATGCTCAATATAATTTACAGAAAAATATGTCACCCTCTATACAGTTTAGTCATATTTTTAATGTTCCTTGACAATCATTCGTATTATGTTCACATTTTAATCTATCTCCAAATGTATGTAGCAAAACTTTAAGGCTCGATTTCATTAAACTTTTATTCGAAGAATAACGTTTACTAGTAATATCAAAACGCTAGTAATTTGAGACTAACACCTAAGAGTAAGTGTTATCCTTGGAATAAAAGTTTCGTGAAATCGAGCCTAATGCCGCGGCCACGACATTGGTATTAGGCGACCGGCTTAGCGGAAAACCATACGTGTGAGAGGGACTACCCATATCGGCATCCCGCTCCAACTCATGGATTCGCTCGCCGCTGGTCGCCTTAGACCAATGTCGTGGCCAGGCCATAAGTCGCGTAACTTTACAAATGTATGACCATTAAAAAAATTCGAGTTTAGAGAATTGTATCTGCATACCTATCTATTGTTGACTGTGCAAAAAGAAAGTGTTACTGTCTGTTACATTTAGCATTATCTGCTGTGCTACATGACTAGTTAATTTAGCGGTAAGGATAAGCAAATATCCCTGCCTTTTTAGAATATGTTACAGGTTCAAATAAATGGGATAGTTGCTGCATCATTTTCTAGTATGCCAAAACCAATTCGGTAGATAAGTGTGTAAAATTAGTCAAAGGAAACTTCACTTTCCTAATATAGTACCAAAAATGACTTGTCTTTTATTACTATTGATGTGAAATTAAATTGAGAAGCTAAGGCTAAGTGAAGTATCCTTGAATAAGTGCTGAAATATGAAAACGGTGAAGTTAAACTGAAAATTAATAATATTATACATTGTGCACAACTAAAACACCACAACCAAGCTGCTAAAACAACAGAAAACGAAGGACAAACGAAACAGGCCGAGTGCTGGAATATGAACTGAAAAATGTGAGGAAACAGATACAAGTCAATATCTATTCTATGTTCAAATCATTGTGGATAACAACAATTCTTAAGGTGCATTTAGACCAAAAGAGCATGAATTCGCTCATTCTATTCCCCACTCTACGAAATCAACGAATTACGACAAATCACGTTTTGTGTAACGAACGAATTTCGTAGGGTGGGGGATAGAATAAATACTTAGGAGATACACGTAACAAACCTGTTTTTGTTCACAGGTTTGTTACGTGTATCTCCTAAGTAATGCACATTTTTTTAATTCAAAGGAGATTGAAGGATTGGGGCTTCTTAACTGACAACCATCCAACAATGATGACTCAATGTGACACATGACATTGTATTGTTTTATACAGAAGTAACATGACCGAAGGAAGTTTGCAAGGATCGTAGTAGTATGTGGCGTTCAGTGGTTTCTGCCTACCCCAATGGGATACAGGCGTGAGTATATGTAGTGTAGTAACATTCTTACAATGTCTGTTAAAACTGTCACTTCTGATCTATAGTTCTGAAGTAATAGCTAAGAACTAAAGACACTTAGCAATTGACTTGTATCTTGCGGAGAAAACATCGATTAGACGTGACGTCAAATAAATTCTGCACAAGTACATCCAAGCGTGACCAAGCAAATAGGGCGGGGAAACTAGAACAATGCCGATTTAATCATTATAATGCTTACATCGTGTGCGATAATTGTCGATACAACACGAACACTGAATGAGTATGTTGAGATGAATATGTTGGGAATGCTGCAATTTGTTAACTGCACGCATTTCGGTATTTTCATAATGCCGATTAGTTTTAATTGAGTAGGGTAGACCAGATTCAATTTTACAAACGTACTATTCTTTTAAAGTTGTCAAGTTCATAATAATTCGAGAGACAATACAACATTGATTTTTTTATAAAATATCGGCAATAATATTAATTCACGAATTTTGATGATTTATACAGGGTGTTTTTTTTTCGACCGTTCAAATTCTACGTAGTGAATGTGTAGGTCATACTCACCAACTTTTACTATGGGGACAACGTCGAAATCGCGAAAAAAAAATCAGCTGTTTCATACAAATTGGCGGCATTACGCCGGCCGAAATGTATGAAACAGCTGATTTTTTTTTCGCGATTTCGACTTTGTCCCCATAGTAAAAGTTGGTCAGAATGACCTACACATTCACTACGTAGAATTTGAACGGTCGAAAAAAAAAACACCCTGTAGAACGTTGTTCAAGATGTCTATGCATTTTTGCTTATTAACGAAATCACGGTTCAAAAGTGTTAACAGGAGTGTAGACAGAATGAATTTATATACAATCGTCATTGTATTGTCAGGCACCCGCTATGTTCACAAATATCTGACCATGGCTCTAATGAAGACAGAAAGATAAGTTCGGACGTTTCTGGGAAAATAACAAGGAAAAAACATTTCGCACTAGATCGGGGTCGCGTTTTATAAAGTTACAATTTACAATTTCGCTGTTTGCCTCTCTTTCTAGCCAATATGTGCGTGCGTTAGAGAGGCAAACAGCGAAATTGTAAATTGTAACTTTATAAAACGCGACCCTGTACTCAATCTTAACCCTTAGGTGCAGATGGTACCACATATTTTATTTCTAACATGACTTATAATTTATAATCTAAAGAAGATGCGGTTGTCCAACAATGGTGATTAGGTTCATTACTGTAATTTTAACAGTTCTATTATTTCTATATATTTCATTTGTATAATATTTATGTATACTGATATGTAGTCTATGTCTTGTATGATAAAAGTTAAATGTGTATTCTATTTCATTTAGAGATATTGTATTTTAATTATTTATTGTGCATCATGTGAGTTTGTATATCCAAACTTTCGAATCTCCACTCAATTTCCCAAAGGTTAGCTGGAAGAGATCCCTTATAGGGATAAGTTCGCCTTTGTACCTACATTTCTTTATAACTGTGTTGTAACATGTACGATAAAGTGATCTACTACTACTTATATAAACAATCGATGTCAATTTAAACTCTGTTGCTCAGTTTGACAGTCGCAATTGATTACATATGATGTAACATTTCGGTCGTATAGTTTTTAATACTCTATGCTATGCACTCAAGGGTTAAAACGCGGTAACACTGTATAAAGTTACCCCTTTCTTCCTGTTTACACTAACCCCCTTATTCATAAACGTCTGCTAACTTAACAAGCCGCTAATAATTGTTTGTCCCTTTTGCTCTTATGAACACATTGTGAAGACCGAAAGGGACAAACAATTATTAGCGGCTTGTTAAGTTAGCAGACGTTTATGAATAAGGAGGTAAGAAAATTTCCAAAGCACTAACGACATACAATGACGACGTGTAAGCATTAAACGATCGGCAAGCGCAACGCTACAGGCCCAGATCCACGCTACCGTTTGAGCCGGTCCTGTATGGAGCCCTTAGGTCCGGCCTTCTGCGCGTCGGCCGACGCAGCCTCGGCAGCCTGCCGGAGTCTTTTCCCGACCCCGGAGTCTTTGTGCTTCCAGTTCGGCTTTTGGCCTTTCTCGTCCGGTCTAGGCTTTCTTCTGTAGATTTATAGGGTAAACTGTTCAATTATAGGCACATTATGAGAGTGAAATGTGAAGAAAATTAGGTTTAAGGTGCCAGTAACTGTTTTGTTTACCCTATTTGTAGTGCTAAAGGGTAAACTTATTATAATTTTACAAAATTTTATATTTCAGTTGATTTCAAAATTTTCATATATCGATGGTAAACGGCTTGGAATATTTAAGAAATTTATTTTACAGTTTATGGGTTAAGACCGGTTATATGGGTCAATCACTTTTTTCATGTCACTCGTTGCCATGGTTACGTTCTCCTGGGTCACCCTTAAATTCACAGTTTAATGGTATTAAAATTGACAAAACTTTGAATTTTTTGATAGTTATGGGGCCCTTCCAAGGTGGGTCACACTAATCATGATAGTAGAGTTTGCAGGACACTTTCTCCTAGCAAACTATCACACTGTTGTCCCCTGGGTAATGTGACAGATCACTTCAAGCAGTCCGTTCCGTACAAATTTCTAGTCGGGACTACAGTTTTTTTTACAAATGGACTGCTTGAAGCGGTCCGTGTGTGGCCGGTCTAACCCCCTTATTTAAAAACGTCTCCCAACTTAGCTAAGTATTTTTTGTCTCTTTTGGCCTTATCATAATGTCCGTAAGAGCGAAAGGGACGAACAATACTTATCGTTTTGTGGTAATGGCTTACACTGCTGGGGCACTTTGCCAATGTGAAGTGTTTTCAGCGCCCACAAGCTTGCTAAGTTAGGAGAAGTCTTTGAAAGAGCGGATATGATTGCAGCACGGTATCTTGGCTGCGTCTACTGGTAGCCTGAATACGTATGATGTACAAACAAAAAAGTGGTTTACCGCTTTTCGACTTTATTCAGTTGTGATGACGATGAAGTATTACTAAGCCGGTTTTTTATTGTCTCGCATATGGTGAGAAAAGTAGAGTATACAAGGCGGAATTCGACGAGGGACCTTTACGGAAATGGGAGATAGTTAAGGCTATACTGAGCAGCTTTTACTATGGGACCAACCCCGAAATCGTATAAAAAAAAACTTATCCATACAAAAAGGTACGGCATGTATACACACAATGTATGAAAGTCTTTTTTTTTACGATTTCGGGTTTGGTCCCATAGTAAAAGTTGCTCAGTATAGCCTTAAGTATCTCCCATTTCCGTAAAGGTCCCTCGTCGAATCCCACCTTGTATACCTCGGGAATAAAACTGTTTTTGTCTCGGGCGCTTGAATCCCTCACTGCACTCAGGACTCAGTCTTAATGTGATCAAAGTTGAAAAGTGGTTTACCACTTCGATGACTGTACGTATGATCTAAGTACGACGTATCCTACCTGTTGTCTCTGTCCCTGTTGTCGCGGTTGTCCCTGTCGCGGAAGTGCGGGCGCGGCGCGGGGGCGGCGGCGGGGGACTCCTCCCATTCGTCGCCGCCGGGCGCGGGGTTCTCCCATGGCTTGCTGCGTCTGTTTGTGGTTGCCGAATCGGTGAGCAGGATGCTTAGCCAAGTTGCCAATCGCTAGCGCTTGGTAGCGTATCGTAGTTTTCTCTCTCTGTCACTCTTGCATATTAGTGCGACAAAGACAGTTAGCTGCCTTTCGCTTACGATTGACGTTTAAGCGCTAGCGATTGGCAACTTGGCTAAGCACCCAGGGCAGCGTTGAAAATTTCCGGAAAGAAACGGGATTAGGGCTGCGTTTTCACCAAAGATTTGCGAGGATGTGTTGCCATACAAATGACACCTATTAATGACTAGAGCGAGGTGTCATTTGTATGGAAACACATCCTCGCACATCTCTGGTGGAAACGCAGCCTTAATCCAGTTTCTTTCCAAACAGTTCGTATTTTCCGAATTTTTTCGGAAAAATCAATGAAATTTTCAACTGTAAACCAATGTTAATTAGGTCTAATTTTCAGTTATACCAGGAGAACGCGATGTCATCGATGAAAAGTCAATTAAAATGGATGGAAAAGAGTAACAGTGACATTGATTATTTCAGTAAAAACCAGGAAAAAACGAAAAATAACGAATATTTCATACATTCAAGCAGGGCGCTTAGCCAAGTTGCCAAACGCTAAAGCTCAGTAGCGTATTGTAGTTTTCTCTCTTTGTCACTCGTACTTATAAGTGTGACAAAGACAGTTGCCTATCGTTTACGATTGACGATTCAGCGTTAGCGATTGAGAACTTGGATAAGCACCCAGTTCTTAAAAGGTGGTACACGACTAAACCCTCGTCTGAAGTGGTTGCTAAAGATCAATACAATCGATTTTGAATTCAAATAATGAATTGACTTGAGTTCAATACCTATTGTATGGATCCTTATCAAATACTGACGAAGATTTAAGACAGATCGTTAAATTACTGTTTTCAACTTTTGTATGATTATCAATATTTATGTCTATTATTTCCCATAATTAATAAAGTCAAACAAACAATCAATAATTTAATTTTTAAATGTTTTAAAAAAAGTTGGTAACAACTCATGAAAACGGTAAATCGCGCATTTAGCGCTAATAGTTATTTACAAACTATTTGGGAACTGCTCAGATGCCATTACTAGTTCCTCCAAAGAACGCAAATAATGTTACAGACTGAGTACCTCAGTAACATTGTCGTCAATAAACGAACGATGTTGTTAGTACACAATGAGAGATTGTGTAATAACGCGATCACGATATTGTTTGTTTTTAGACGAAATTCACCTATATCATATTATTTTCACTAATAACTTCAGTGTTCACATAACTAAAAAAAAAAAACAGAAAAAGATGGAAGAGGTCTATTCACATTTTTGTATCTGATAATTTGTAAGCCTAATTAATATTACACTGCATAAATGCATAAAACACACGAATAGGCACAATCGATATTGATGTACTTGAAGGTTAAATAATAATTAGAAAAAGAAAAAAGAGTAACATTCGCCTGACAGACGTAGTTTATTTGAGGACGGTGAAACAGGTCTTTCCCTTCATCTCTAAAAGAATAGAATTGTTCAAAAATGTGAAATTAATAGGCTATACTTAAATATACCCCGACACACCCTACAATGAATACACTCTTCTGGTGAATTTAGAAAGTTACTCGAGTAAATCAAAAGGCATCCTGACTGAAATAGCGGTGGATGTCTCACATGCCCCAAAATATACCATAGGTGTCTTCAGTTTAGGACAAAAATAAACAATAAAACACCCACCTTTCTCCCTTATCGGGTCTGCCACCAAACTTGTCACTATGCCGGCCCGGCCCCGATCGATCGAACGGTTCTCTATCTCTGTAACGACAATAATTTCTCGCCATAATATAAAGAATCACACACTATAAGTACTACAACACATTTGCTTATAGATATCAATATCTAGATAATCCTGCGTGCACTTGAAACTAGGCTGTGCAGCTTGGGACTGTGAAACTTCTAAAATTCACCCGCTAGGCGAAGGCAGGGTTCAAAGAACCTAAATCAAGGTTAAAACCGTGAGTCACGCAAGCCTATTTCACTAAAAAAACTGCGGCAAAAACGGCCATTGAAAATATTCTGATTAAGCTTCGTTCTCTCACTGATGATAGTGATGATACAAACTAGATTGTACGGGCCTTTAAGAGTTGTTATCATTATCATTCGAGATAGTTGCTTTTTAAGATGTTGGTGAAAATCTAACTCAACTGTACAAGTTAAGCGATATCAATCACATGTCAAAAGAAAGATAATAGATAGCAAAGATAATAGTCATCGTAGAAAATAACGGCACAGCAGTCTTGCAAATAATTATGGATTTAGTAGTTTAACGGCCCGTATCCGGGCGCGTTGGTATGTAACTTGCATTTATTAAATTAAAAAATATATAACACGCTTGCGAGCCCTGGCACGAAAAGAAAAACTAATATTTTTTTAATTTTATTACGAACACAAGAAAAATAAAGACGATGTGAAAGTATTTTATTGTTCATTGGGCACCATTTCTTTCTACCAAATTATATGAAAAAAAAATTACGTATCTGTAAGAGGCAGTCATGTGCAATGTACTGCATTCCGAAAAAAAACGTATGTAAACGTTTGCCTAACACATTCACATCTAAATTGAAAAATTGTGTCTTCTGACATAAGAATTTCCTTGGAGATATGAAGATAATAACAAAGCGGTACTTAATCACGTAATTGTTGTATATAATTTAGTTCGACCTTTCGAACGTAATGCAACAATACACATTAGCATTACACACGCATACTAGTAAATAATGTTGGCATTAAATCAATTCGAATTGACGATTGAGGAATTGAGGATTGACCGATCAATCCAAATTGAGAATTGACGAAGCTATGTAATTCTAAACCTCCAGATCGAAGATTGTCGATTACTAATCGTTATCGTTTGCCGTGGTCGACGGTCTTTGGTGACGGTTCTGGCGTTATGCTTACTTGACACAGTAGCGTAAATCTAAGAGAAACCTACTTATTCCGATAACTGCCAGCCCGCTGCCCGAAGTCGTCATCTTCACGTCGCCGATCTTCCCTGAAGCTCTTCTCTAGCTTGAACCTTTTCCCGTAGTCAACTCCTTCTGGTGAGCTGAATCGTTCTGGCGTTATGCTTATTTGAAGTAGTAGCGTAAATCTAAGAGAAACCTACCTATTCCTCCGGAAGCTGCCACCCCACTGCCTTAAGTCGTCATCTGCACGTTGCCGATCTTCCCTGAAGTTCTTCTCTCGCTTGAACCCTTTGCCGTGGTCAAGCGTCTCTGGTGAGCTGAATCGTTCTGACGTTATGCTTACTTGACTTATTCCGGAAGCTGTCACCCCGCTGCCCGAAGTCGTCATCCTCGCATCGGCGGTCTTCCCTGAAGATCTTCTCTCGCTTGACCCCTTTGCCGTGATCGACGCTCTCTGGTGAGCTGAATGGTTTTGGCGTTATGCTTACTTGACATAGTCACATAAATGTAAGATAAACCTACCTATTCCTGAAGCTGCCACCCCGCTGCCCGAAGTCGTCATCCTCGTCTCGGCGGTATTCCCTGAAGCTCTTCTCTCGCTTGAACCCTTTCCCGTGGTCAACGCTCTCTGGTGAGCTGAATCGTTCTGACGTTATGCTTACTTGACGAAGTAGCGTAAATCTAAGAGAAACCTACCTATTCCGGAAGCTGCCACCGCGCTGCCCGAAGTCGTCATCCTCGCGTCGCCGATCTTCCCTGAAGCTTTTCTCTCGTTTGAACCCTTTCCCGTGGTCAAGGCTCTCTGGTGAGCTGAATCGTTCTGGCGTTATGCTTACTTGACGCAGTAGCGTAAATCTAAGGGAAACCTATTCCGACAACTGCCACCCCGCTGCCCGAATCGCCATCCTCCCGTTGGCCGTCTTCTTTGAAGCTCTTCTCTCGCTTGAACCCTTTGCCGTGGTCGACGCTCTCTGGCGAGCTGAATCTTTCTAGCGTTATTCTTACTTGACACAGTAGCGTAATCTAAGAGAAATCTACCTATTCCGGAAGCTGCCACCCCGCTGCCCGAAGTCGTCATCCTCACGCCGACGATCTTCCCTGAAGCTCTTCTCTCGTTTGAACCCTTTCCCGTGGTCAACGCTCTCTGGTGAACTGAACTGTTCTGGGGCGGCTTTGCTTACAGGCGTGGTCGCCTTTGTCTGAGGAAAAAGTCATAGTTAAAGCCGATGGAGCAAGTATTTTTTCTTAGATACTAATATATGAAAATTAGTCAAGTTCTGAGGCATTTTAATGTATACCTAACGGCAAAGTAATAATTAGAATGGAGAAGTTAATAATCTTACTTTTTTTCTAGATAAAGAACTATAGAAACAATGGAACAGTCTATTTATTTTTAGAAATCTACCCTTGAGTGACAGGAAGAGGAAATGACACAGATTCAATTTCAGGAGAGGACAGTGACGAGTTGAGGTAGTTATTAATAGATACTTCTTACGTCTAATAATACGTATACCTTTCAGCACATATCTCAAAGAAACAAGGATCTAAATCGTTAACGTTCGTGGTCTGGGTAAATCCGTTTAACTGTAATGAAAGAGATCAATTGATCGTCTGTTTATTTACTTACGATTCAAGTGTAAGTGCGCTCGTACACCTGTAAGTTCTTACGTAAGTTATAGGGACGGAGCTATACTAAGGAATGAGAGGTGAATCTTTATTCAGAATAGGTAGACGTTTGACCACGATCATGGATAAGTATTATTTAGATACCATACAATTTGCACAATTAATAAATAAAGATACGAAGAATTGGTTACTTTCATTACATTCTTGCATAGAATTGCGCCTGTTGCTCTGCAGTCCACAACTTGCTGTTGCAAACATTCAGACGTAAATTTTTGTACTACCTGTTGTTTGTTATAAAGTAACTGCGTACTGGTGAGCACGTAAATGAATAAAGCCATTGAGCATAGTTTCAGTAGTTCGCAAAAATTATTAATCTCCAATTCTCAAACCATATGTTGAAAATACAAGCTGATTGGTTATAGGTTTTAGAAGCATTGATTTAAAGTGTACCTGTACAAATCAAAGTAATGGAATTACGTAACGAGGTACATTGAAAGAGAAAGTGACATTAATGATCGACTAAGGATATCATTTTATTGTCACTACCAAACAATATGAACTATTAATAGTACTTATCTACGTTAAAGGAAACAGGTACATGTACTGAGCAGCGCGCTAGAGTCGTGTATCACGAACGGTAAATCAATCGAAAGTAGTTTTAACCAAATTTCATATTTATGTAAGCAATTACATGACCGTCTTTGTAAATGCTTAATAGCTAATCGAAAAACTAGACGTCTAGGAAACGAAATGTAAGTACTTAGACAGCTCGTTGCCGGAAATTCTCAAGACTTTTCGTGTTCTATAGCGATGTTGCTGTTTTGTTGACTGAATGTTGCATAAAGTCGAATTAAGTCAATGCAGTGTTTGTACACAATACATTTTCTAGATGATCCAAATGTTTACGAAAACAAAAAAGATTAAAGAAGATCGGACATCAGAAAGAGTTGATATTACTCGTATGGCTTTTACAGTCTGGCAAAAAATAATAGAATTTAAAGGCCTGGGGCATTACATACATACAGCTATGCGATGGAGCGAGATTACTTTATTTATCTTACGTATAACGGCATCCCTTAGATTGGCCTACATAATATCATATTCTTTAGCTTCATTTGAGACTGATGTGACATTGTGCCACAAATTGATGTGGAATGGAAATTAAAAAGGAGGTTTGCCAGTTTAGGCTTGCAATTCCATTAACAACCTCTTGTCCTAGCCGCACCTGAATCGTCATACTTTGCAGCCTATTTATTATAAGGAACATAACATCAATATTTAATTGCATGTTTGAAGCAATTTGATTATAATGGTTCCCATTTCGCTACGACAGATATTTATGAAAACTCTTGCCGCTTCAATATATCTGCTGGCGCTGGCGTTACCAAATCATGGCGGCCGCTATTTACTAACATATAATTTAAACGTGAGTCATGATTGGAAAGTCTCGTATTACGATTACTTGAGTTCTTTGAACTATGGCCGGTTAGATAACATTCGTCTGTCTGTAAGGTTGCGCACTTGGTTATGATTATGACATTCGTGAAATGACACTACATGATTCATGCTCATGAATAAACTAGATCTTTTATGAACTGACATAAATGTACATGATTCCCACTCACAGGGCGGAATTTCTGTAACCTGTGCATAGGTTGTATGAAGTACTATCTGTTATAAATTTCAGTGTTTTAGACCTCTCTAATGCTGCGCAAATTATTTGAATCAATAAATTGATACATTTGCATGGCCGCAACCCGATCGGCTGCCCGCGGACGCAGCCGCCTCCGATCCGATCAGACTCCATCGCTTTTGTAATATGTAATAAACAGGACCATTGAAACTGCGCTCAATCGTACAGTCGCAATAAGTAATATCAAAGCTGCCACGGTGCTCAAAAATATCTGAACATGTACTCGAGCGCCTTGACAATAAAGGCCAACTTAGATATTTGTGACCACCCTGCCCGCTCCCATATATCTGATAGTGTACATAGTAAAGAACATCGCGCGCTATTGCCTGTAGAAATCTGCGGGCTTAAGGCTGTGCTATACACTGTATTGCTGGACACGCGCGCGTGCAAGCCACGCACGCCTAATATGACATTCACATTCACTACACAACGCGCACGCATCTAGCCCCTATACCACAAAACGTACAAATCGTACTTTACAATCGTACAATTCTACAAAATTGTCGACTTTTTGTATGGGAAAGTTGACAATTTTGTAGAATTGAACGCTTATAATGTTTTGAGGTATAGGGACCTGGCCCTATACCACAAAACTTTACAAGCGTACAATTCTACAAAATTGTCAACTTTTTGTATGGAAATTTATACAATTTTGTAGAATTGTACGCTTGTAAAGTTATGTGGTATAGGCCATTGGTGGTAGTGTGGTCTTGGCCTTTAGTATAAGAGTAAGGCGACGCAATCTTGAGGGGCGGCGGCACAAAATTACAGGAAATCTGCGTTTTAGAACTAGAGTGGATTTAGAAATGGCGTGAGGTTACAGTTTGAAAATGCTGCATGCATGTTGCATGTGGTTGCATCTGGCTTTGGAATCGTACACCAAAATTAATCATATTTTATTGATGTACAAATTTATGTCTTTATTTTGATATTGGGACCCTCGTGTCATTCTGACGAAGTTGCTCAGCGTGGATTGTTATAATATATTTCATAAAACAACAACAGATTCGACATTATATTTGGACAAGGAATTAAACATTCATCTTTGCATCATGGTCCAAATTGTAGCTCCTTTCAAGTTCTAATTCTAAGTAACGTTATCAAAACGAATTATACGCCTACTTAATACAACGAACAATATGCATGCATTGCATAGATGAAGCAACAAAAACGTTTGTTAAGTGGTTACAATGTATTAATTAACGACTTAACTCTCGCTTTAAAAACGCATTTCTTTTACGAAGGTATGTAACCCAGTTGAAGGCCAATTTTCATTCTTCATTAATTATATCGAAACCTAGTAATTATGTTCAGACGTAGGCGTAGCATGAGTTGCTGCCCTGTTTTGACGCGGACTTGCTTTCCATCTGGCCCGCTCGCACCAACATGCGAGTACGAGCAAGATGGATAGAAAGTAAGTCTACGTTAATAACGCGGTGGCAGCTCATGGTAAGCACGCAGTCATGTGCATTTTGATCATCACCAGAGGCGAGTAGAATGTTAATAATGTTATACGAGTTATAATATTCTAGATTCCTAACAACTTCAAAAAGCAGTTTATAGGGTATATTATAATTAATATCTACGCAACGGTCTCTCTTAGGCTCTGCTCCTACAGTCAAAGACAAAATAAGGTGTACACAAAAATGTTCAAAAATATGTCCCAGTGCACTCTAATTCTGTGTAATAAGAACGTCGTAACATATTTATGAGCGGATTCTTTCGATACTTATTTTTGCACTTGACTGTACCAAAGACTATTTCCTCGCCCAAAAAATGAACAAAAGGTATAGATTCCATGTAAGGAAGTGATACTGATAGATCTATTTCGATTCGATCATCGAGACCCGCGAACAAATAATTAATCTAAGAGAATTCATTCGGCCGCGAAGAAAAAACTCTCGCTCGCTCGCTGTTTATTCATCGCCGTTGGTGGCTTCAGTGCTTCACCATTTGATTTCAGCCACTGGAATTTCGATAACATAATACACGAAGCTACTTTTTACTTCTATAGGTCTTGTTGCCTGTGGTCAATTTATAAGGTATAAATAGCAGGTCGACTCGCCTGCTCCTAAACAAATACGATTAAACGTTTAAAGTTACGCGTTCACTGTGCGGTCATGCTTAGTAAGTCCTTTGAGTACTCAATTCTAGACATTAAGGTTGAATATTGCGCAGATAATAATACGTTGCGAAATGAGCAAAAAAGAGGGAAAGTACACATATTCGCGCTCTATTGCACATTACTAATTATTTGGCTGGAAAGAAATAGCTGCCAAATCTATCCTGCTCTATTGCCGTGTCGTAATCATAATCAGGACGTTTGATGCGTTTTGATTGGGCGTGTTAAATGCTTCGTTAAAGGGTTTAGCAGCCTTACCGAACAAGAGGTGCCTTTCCCCACGGATGAGGTCAATATTTTAGGTGGTGTACTAGCAGGACCTAAGAATACTCCATGCTTAATATCAGCTCTAGATCTTCTTTTGTTTCGGAGTTATTCAAGATAATGTAAAATATACAGGGTGTCGTTGAAAGTGGCATATTTCGAGAACTGTTCAAGTTAGATCAACCAAACAAAATTGTGTTTGATAACAATAAAATAAACTACACAATGCATATTTTTAACCTGCATCTTGTCCTTATTTTTCATAATAAAAAACAGAGTTCTTGTTTTTTTTCCATATTTTTTTTATTTCACGCGGAGGTACACCTACAAAAAAAATATGCATACATAGCCACTAATGTCCATTGTATACATAAATAAAAATATATCCGTAAATCATCGTGCGTCATGCCAAAAAAAAAATATTTCAGAAGTAGTCGTTACTGGCATACAAATAAAGTACCAGTGCAGTGTGAACATAAGTTAGTGTGTAGGTACGAGGGCTGTTCCGAAAGTTTTTAGTTGCTCCGGTTCTATTCATGCGATTTAAATTAAATTTATATCATTGTGAGGTACATTTCAATACTTATTATGGTTAGTAAATTTATGCATGTGATGGGAATAGTTTTTTTATTATATTTTTTTTACAAAAAGCTGTTTTGTATGAAATTTAACATTGTATGGAGAAATTGGCAATTTTTGACACATTGAAGCATATTTCGTATAAAAATCTTTGAAAGCTGTACTAAAATATACCCGGGATAAATAATTTAGTTCATTTTGCGTTTTTTAAATTATAATTGAACAAAAATGATTATTGATTGAATGATGATTTTTACAATATTCGAAATTCCAATTTTGGAGTTTACGATTTTTTTCGATGCCTACTCATTTATAATTAAAGTAAAGGATATCACGTAATTTGTACTTAAAAATAACGGAAATATTTTCAATTACTAGTACCTATAAAATAAAATAGTTTTATAAGCGAATGATGTTCATAGCATCTCATTAAAAAAGTGTCTTAAAAACCGGTATCATGGTCATTGGAGTAAGGCTCGACACGTCTTAGTAAAACAAAATAATAAAAATATCTAAAATCTTTACTAAAACAAATTTACACCGCCTAAAGCGTCATTGAAATATCCCTCAAAATGGTGTAAGTTTTATTGAAATCGCATGAATAGAACCGGAGCAACTAAAAACTTTCGGAACAGCCCTCGTATACAATCTCTCGACACTTACCGCACAAAATATCATTGACGTAAATTGACTTATTAGTACATTTGCTATACAGGGTGGTCCAAACTTTGACATCAAAAAAATATTTTTAGGTTCTCTACGTCATGGGCTATCAGAATATACCCCATGTATGTTAGCCGATTTTTTGTAGTTTTCGAGTTATGAATTTTTGAAAAAAATGTTTAGAGAAATACTGGAATGAAGAAATTTATTGATAAAAAAAACTATTGGGTTTTTTAAATATTTTCTTTTTTTGAAAGTATTACTACAAATAAAGCACTTACTGATAAAAAAAATAGCGTCCTCACTTTGATACAAGTAGGATAAAAAATACCAAATTCAAAATTTTACGTTAAAAACGCATCAAAATAGCATTAATGAAGGTAAATAAAAAAATAAAACATATCCCAAGGATTTTTGATAATCTAAAGAATGCCCTAGACCTTAAACCTTCCTAAAAGCAAAAAAAAAGTGATACTTAATGAATGATGATTTTCGGAGTAGTCAGTCAAATAAACTTAAAAAAAGCTTCTAAATTTTTTATTTAAAAATAAAGTAAAATTTCATCTGTTTTGTTGTTCTCATCAATAAACAAAAACAGAAAATACACGAAAACTCAATTTGTGTACTTATTCAAGTATTTTTTTACTACTTTAAAATTTTAAGCTTTTTTGAGTTTATTTGACCGACTACTCCGAAAAATCCTCATCATTAAGTATCACTTTTTTTTGCTTTTACGAAGACTCAAGGTCTAGGGCGGTCTTTAGAATACTAAAATTTCTTGGGATATGTTTTATTTTTTATTTACGTAAATTAATGCTATTTTGATGCGTTTTTAGCGTAAAATTTTGAATTTGGTATTTTTTTATCCTACTTGTATCGAACTGAGGACGCTAATTTTTTTGTCAGTAAATGCTTTATTACAAAAATAAACTAGTTAAAAAACCCAATAGTTTTATTTTTATTAATAAATTCCTTCATTCCAGAATTTCTCAAAAAAAAATTTTCAAAAATTAATAACTTGAAAAATACAAAAAATCGGCTAACATACATGGGGTATATTCTGATAGCTCATAACGTGAGGAATCTAAAAATTTTTTGGACGTCAAGGTTTGGACCACCATGTATAAAAGAGAGATAAACATTTGACAAATAGTATTGTTTTCGACATTTGATTTGTTGCATTTTCAGTTGGAAAATGGAAAACATTAAGTGTAAGCCTTGTGAAAAAACGTTAAAAAATATATGTGGAAAGAAAAAATGCATACAAAATTGACCAGAGGCTGATTTATATAGCAAATGCACTAATAAGTCAATTTACGTCAATAATATTTTATGCGGTAAGTGTCAAGAGATTGTATACCTACATACTAACTTATGTTCACACTGCACTGGTACTTTATTTGTATGCCAGTAACGACTACTTCTGAAATATTTTTTTTTTTGGCATGACGCATGATGATTTACGGAAATATTTTTATTTATGTATACAATGGACATTAGTGGCTATGTATGCATATTTTTTTTGTAGGTGTACTTCCGCGTGAAATAAAAAAAAATATGGAAAAAAAAACAAGAACTCTTTTTTTATTATGAAAAATAAGGACAAGATGCAGGTTAAAAATATGCATTTTGTAGTTTATTTTATTGTTATCAAACACAATTTTGTTTGGTTGATCTAACTTGAACAGTTCTCGAAATATGCCACTTTCAACGACACCCTGTATATTTTACATTATCTTGAATAACTCTGAAACAAAAGAAGATCTAGAGCTGATATTAAGCATGGAGTATTCTTAGGTCCTGCTAGTACACCACCTAAAATATTGACCTCATCCGTGGGGAAAGGCACCTCTTGTTCGGTAAGGCTGCTAAACCCTTTGTTATGAATTCCGAAGATTTTTGTGTTGGATAGAATCGATAGGTATTTCTTCTGCTGTTTCTTTGATTGATGGAATTATTGTACGGTCAGCTCTAATAATATGTATACTATATCGATCCTTATGCCTTTGACATACGTTCTGAAATGTATACATATTATTAGACGTGACTATTACACAATTTTTGGCATTTATTTATTTATAGTAGATAAATTAATTATTAAATTTAATGCAGGATAAAAAATGTCAATCTACTACTTATCAAAAAATTTAGAGCAAATAAACAAAATTGCCGCTAAAGGCAGTTGGTTCAGCATGGATCTAATCGAAAAGCTTACTGGAATTTACTACAAAAAATCCAATCAATCACCAATAATAAATATGTGTTTGACATTGCGTGCCATTGATGGTAATCTTCCTTTTTTAATCATTCTTATTACTTCCTAGCTCAGCTAAATAATTAAAAGTTAATACGGTAGTATTTTTAACAGCTCAAGACAATAATAAATAAATATCATAATTGTTGTCATGTTTGAGCATTTTAGATATTACTGAGGTGAGATGGGCAAAATAAAATACCAAGGAATATGCAACAGATAAGTACTGGACATCCAGGTAAGATGATAATTCAACATAATATAACCCTTACCTCAACATTGCTTCTTGGTTGTGATAGCTGATTCATCTTTCTGGCCACATCTAAGGGTGGGCTGTTTGTGTCGTCCACCAGGGATACCAACATTGTTTCGCTGGACAAGACACCAACGACATTGGCTGTCAGCGTCTTTTCTAGTGCCAGCATTTCCAGCTGATTTGAGGTCTTGCTTTCTACTGGTTTGTTTTCAAAGCCCTGGAAATTCATTATATTTAATATGCAATTCTATGTTACAGAGTTTATACATATAAATTAATTTTTGTTGTTTATGTAATATGTATAAATTGTATAATGGTGTCAAAATACCCTGTTTGTCAGGAACAGTTTATGTAAAAATGATGCTGTTTACTTTTCTATCATTGTATGCCCACCTTCTTCAGTCAGGTCTTGTAAAGCCCACCAAGCTATTTTCATTTAATTATAATTTGAACCTTGCTGTGTAAGGAATAGTACCGAATTTTGTTTGTTTGTAAAAGTAACCAAACAAAGAAAATGAGACTTTATTGTGTTCATGAAAGGTTTAAATTTCATTGAAGTGGAGTGTATAATGTAATGTACATTGGGCCTTATGAGAAGACATTTTAAACATAATCTTAACAGTTATACTGTGGAAAGATAGCTCGGAATTAAATTAAATGAAGAGATAATACTTACTTTCAATGCACACTTTATGGCTTGTGCTGGTAGTCTTATAAGCTCCGATGTAATGGTTCTCAGATCAGACACATCAATCTCTTGCTCATTACCATAGTCAACATATGCCACTAGGACCCTCTTGTTGTTAGAACCAAGCACCTTGGCTCTGTACCATTTGCCATCATCAGGAAACCTGGCACAGCAAGCAGTGCCAACTGGCAACTCTCCTGGGGATGAGGTGCCCTCACAGTGGACTTTTACTGCTTCCATCACAGCAGTCAAATCATCAATCTTATCTGAGAGTTGGACGTAGAATTTGATGCAACTGTCTACGTAAGACACAAGGACTGAAGCTCTGCTGCCTGGTGGAAGCATTTCCATCCACTTCAATTGCAGTTTGTCTTTGACATTAGCTAACAACAGGTCTAGCACATTCTTATTGTCCAAATACAGTTCTCCATATTGTATTAATGGTGGGCCTTCCGGAGCAACCACTCGAAGGGTCATGACTTTTCCATTCACAAGCTGTTTAAATGCCTCATTCAGATAGGGACCCTTCTCTAATTTCTTCACACCTGACAAGCAGAATCTCATAGCAAAAACGTTAGGTTTGACAAATTCTTCTGGAATGTCAAAGATATCATAGTAGGATACCATTTCTGTATCACCAAAATCTACGAAAAACAATTTACACTGTGAACCTGATAAGTTCATGACTATTGCCCTGCAAATAATTCGGTCCCCTGACATTCTGCCTAAGCAGACGGTGCCTATCATGGGAGGCTCAGCAAGGCTACTGTGTGGCCTTCTATTAATATCATCCATCATATCTTGAAGTTTTTTAGCATCCGTCACAAGCTGCACTGCAAAAAGCTCTGGTCCTTCTTCCGCAAATGACACAAACACTTTATGTTGTGAATTGACTTCTAATAAGCGACTCTTGTATGTTGCAGACTTTTTAGGAGACAAACTCTTGTTGAGGGCTACTGCTGGAGGCGGAGTGGATATCTGAACAGGTGGAGAGTTTAGAGCCACTTGGGGCTGTCGGATTGGAGCTTTAAGGTTCACTGGGCCTCTTGATACCTTATTGACTAGCAGCCTCTGGCTAATGGCTGACGGTGGAGGCACTATAGCACCATTAAAGGGCACACTGGCATTCTGCTGCAATCTCATTGCTGATGCTGGGTTGGATGGGAAGTTCTGATTCATCAGAAATGGTACATGCTCAGCATACAACGTTGAATCAGATATTAAATTGGGTGCCCAGTTTGGGCCTTGTTGACTGACATTTCCCATAGGCTCAAGCATCAACACTTCCTGTTTTGCTACTGGCACGGCTATACCAAATCTGTTTGAGACAAGATGCGTTGAGAAATCATTTCCCTTGTATTGTATAGATATAATGGGCAGTGTGCGTGTTTGACCTTCAACAGCTGCAGGATATTCTGCATAGCACAGCAAGCTTTGAAGTTTGAGCAAAAGTGGCTCATCCCAGCGTCCGGAAGGATGCATAATTCGACTTAGGTAATAGTCAGTAGCCTGCCCGCGAAGTTGGAGAAACATAGGATCATACTTGTCCAGAAATCTGATAGCACTAAGAGAAATTATATCTTTGTTACCGTAATCTATGAAGTGGACGCCCACTAAACCGGTAGACAAATTTGTTGTGTTTATGATCTTCGCCCTGTAGTATGTTCCATCTTTGTATTTGGCGGCACATATTACACCTTCATGGATAGCTGCCGGGGGAACTGCACCGATTCACTTTTCCAGGTTATCACGAGCCGACTCAAACAGACTCTCGACCATCAAAGAAGACTGTTGGTCGAGCTGGCCGCTTATCTTCAGAAAATGACCCTCGCCGTCCACATGGGTCACATAAAGTCGAAAAGACCTTTGTGACTCGACTGGCAAAGCCATTGCATAAAATGTATCTGGCTGTATTGATTAGAAAATAGCAAAGTCTGCACAAATTCACATCACTAAATTATAAAAGTGGAGCGCTCACCGAACCTCAACAGAATTTATAAAAAAACTGCCGCTCTCTTTCCGTTTACGTTTCCAATTCAAGCAGTTTCAACAAATATGGCGGGCAGACTGTACAGGCGCCGAACATAGACTAGGATATTATTTTTTTGTTTTCTTATTTTTTAGCACGCTTTCCATTGCGTGCTACAGGTTTCACTGATCTCTCGTTTAAAACAATACCTTGAATAGGTTACTCAATAGGAAGCGTTCGAATACTTCAACAAATTATCGTTGATACCCTTTTATTCCACCGTATATCAATAAAAAAAGCATCGAAATCATTGTAATTGATTGTAATATTACACTTTTCAGTACGTTTGTATTAAAATGTAATTTAGAGTAAGACAATATTTGATTTTTATTTAGAAATTATTTAATATTTGGTTACTGAACACTTCTTAACATCTGTATGTTGTCAAAATTGGCTGTCACTGTCAGTCAGTCGATATGTCAGTGTTAGACAGGCACTTCACTGGCAGCTGGCAGTGATGGTTATTTTGTGCAATAATAATATATTTATTTTCGTGACGCAATTGTGTAAAGTAAAAGCACTACTTCATCAAGAGTAATGTATTTATATTATTCCACTAAATCGAGTTATAATAATTTATAGTTACAAGTAGCTAATTTTGTAACATAAATCGATTTATTTCGCACGGAAATACGAATTTGCTACAACAATGATTGAGACTTGCTCTAAAAAATGTATGCTTTTTGGGACAGTAGCTCTTGGAATGTAAGTGTTAATGTTATGTCTTCATATTTTATGAAATAACAAGCCTTTATTTTGTAACATTTGAAACACTAAACTAATTGGAATTTAGTTTAGACGTCATGCATTATTCTATTGTGAAATTATATTATAACATCTGTTTTAATTTTCGAATCTATTTTGATTTTAGCTTAACGATTGTTATATTGATTTTGGAGTCTCATTTGGCTGACTCACTATCAGGCAGTCACAAGATGAAGAACAAGACATTTCCCACTGAAAACAACTCAACTTGCTGGCAGCACCAACCATATTCAATTATCAGTGAATGTCATCCCTGCTCAGGTAATTTTTAATTATGTTAATGTTAAGGCTGTTCGCCAGCATATTTGTGCAGCAGATAAATTAATAAGCTTTTGCATGCACTGATAAAGGGCAAATAAATACTAAGTTCCAAAAACATAGTATTGTGAATATGTGCACTTGTGCAGCTTGACTGGAAGTGTTATTTTAAGAAAAAATACATATATTATTTTATACATGCAATAAACTACCGCCCAGACAATAAAATTTGCCAGTGAATTTTGAATTAATAGTGTAGGAAATAAAATAGAATTTCTTTTGTTTGTGAAGACTAATAAATAGGTCTATAGGTCTCTGGGCGGCAGGAGGGTATAGCTACATAATTTGTCTGGCCTGACCCTGCCTCCAAAAACTGCATAATTCATAGTTTCATTGCTCCTTTTTATTAAATGTTTGAAATAATTCTAGTTTTAACCTCTATGTAAATTCAGACTTCAAACATTTTATTTAGTAATAGTGTCCCTTAAACTGGCTTTCATTATATTGGAGTTGATGAAATCACAACTTTCTATAAGTTAAATAAAATTCAAATGGTTATTATGCCCACAGTGAGAGCTTGCGAGAAGAATGGTTAAAGTAAATAACCAAAATTACTTCTTTTTCAGACTTTGAAATAAAAAGCAAGAGTATAGGTGTATGTATACACACTAGTTTTAAGGAAATACTAAAATGTGCAAATGGAGAGACAGTCACTAGAAGGTAAGAAATTCTTAGCACAACAATTAATATGGGATGCCATTTTCACAAGAACAACAGGTGACATGTATAGAGGAATGATACTAGTTCTTTGTTTAGTATAAAATTAATAGTGTTTCCTAGAATTTGGTTATTTAATAATAGAAAAGATTGAACAATATTGTCTTGCAATTTTTGTGTGACAAGATTCTTCACACAAAGAGACAAGACAATATTGATCAGAAGTAAACTCTCTCTCATTCTTTGTAAAAAATGTGAATTGAACCAAATTATAGTAATTATATTCTGTTTGCTTTCCAGCTGTGACCGAGTGGCTTACCTGGAAGAGAGGGCCTACTGGAAGTTCACAATTTGGTCCTTTGTGATAGGAGCAGCATCCTCCATAGCAGTCATGCTACGATCTAGAGTCCTAAACTACAGGGCTCGTAGAAAGGCCCGGATAGCCTTAAGTAATGGAGCTATATAGCACATAATCTGTAAATCTATATTTATTTGTATAAATAAAAGTCTTAAATTAGTCTACTAATATCTTTAATAATTCTGATATCACTTTCACATTCACACTGTTGCCTAGCAATCTGTAACACTGCTTCATTGATATGTTTTTTGGGAATTCATAGTTTTTAGGAAATGCCATGAGTTGTGATACTTCTTTTGGAGTAAAAAATCTTAATCTGAGGTCTTTTAGGGTATTTATAAAATCTTTGCTGCCAACCTCATGAGTATTTGCCTCTTTGTAACATTTGTCAACTGTTTCTGGACTTGCTTCTGTGAATACTGACCCAGTGCCTTCTACATAATGTGAGTATGCCTTTGTGAAGCAACATGATCTCCTGGAGTCTCCATAGCATATGTCAAATATATTTGCCCTTTTTAACAACTTATCGGGTATCAAGTATTTGTCTGGTACATTATGTTCAATTATCTGGCTAAGCAGAAATGGTTCATCAAAGTCCTTTGGAAGTCTATTCATCTGAAAAATGTATTTCAAAATTGTTATTACAATTTACATCATTATTTTATTTGCGTAATTATTGTGAAGAAATCAATCATTAAAATATGCAGTGTATACAGAGTATGCAACATTCAACCTAAAATCTCCAAAATTCTACTTACTATTTCATCCCTTTTAAAACTCCATGCTGAGGTCCGCCTAGCTAAACAATAATACCTAAGCCTTGAATTTGGCACTCCTACAGTTGATGGACAGACAAGAAATTCTTGATAAATAAATTTACACTCATGTAGCTTCTCTATGAACAGATCTCTTACTGCTGAACACTCAAACCCTTTTACATTTTCCATTAAAATATACTGTACACTCTCCAACTGGCTCAGTATATCAAGTAAATAGGTAAATGAGTTAGTTCTTGGATCATTGTTGTCTAGAAACTTCCCGTTTCTAGTAAAAGGTTGGCATGGCGGAGACATGAGAATAGTATTAATGTTCATCTTCTTTATTTCTTCTGGCTTAACCGACTGGATATTACGGTTCAAAAGATTGGTTTCGGGGAAGTTGTGTTTATAGACATCGTTGGCAACAGTATTTATATCAACTGCAGCGACTACTGTACCTGGTAAACCTGATTCTGTAATGTTTACATGACACGTTAACTTCGTAACCTTAAATGTTTATGTAGAATTATAACTCAAATGTATATAACAAAGCAATACTACCTCTCCAAGCACAGTGCATGCCTCCAATACCACTGTATAATTCTAATATCCTGTGACTCCTTTGAGTCATTTTTGCATCAATAAGCAATAGTAAAGTCGTACTTTGTAAACGTAAACCATACGTAAACTAATAAACAGTAGTTTCATTCATTCAATAATACGTTGGTTGACTTGGTTGGTTAGAGTGACATTCGTCACATTCGAATTCGAATAGCGATCGACATGTTGCCTTCCAGTCACACTTAAGGACTTAAGTACGAGTTCACAAGTGCCAGAAAGAGCTAACACATCAATCGTGATTCGCGGTAGGTCTTCAGCCAT